>JANCRA010000352.1:0-57919 GCA_024362935.1 Setophaga petechia
GGATTTTTCTCTGTTTTCCAGGAGAAGATGAGGATCTGTATGAGCAGTTCATGGGTGATTTTTCCCATGTTTTTCCCCATAGATTTTCCCATGGATTTTTCCCTGTTTTCCAGGAGAAGATGAGGATCAGTACGAGCAGTTCATGGGGTGATTTTTCCATGTTTTTCCCATGGATTTTTTCCATGATTGCTTTCCCTGTTTTCCAGGGGAAGATGAGGATCAGTACGAGCACGTTCATGGGAGATTATTCCATGTTTTTTCCATGGATTTTCCCATGGATTTTTTCCCTGTTTTCCAGGAGAGGATGAGGATCAGTACGAGCAGTTCATGGGGGATTTTTCCATGGATTTTTCCATGTTTTTCCCATGGATTTTCCCATGTTTTTCCCCTGTTTTCCAGGGGAGGATGAGGATCAGTACGAGCAGTTTCATGGGGGATTTGTCCCATGGATTTTTTCCGTGATTTTTCCCTGTTTCCAGGGGGAGAACGGATGAACAGTGTATGAGCAGTTTCATGGGGAGATTATCCATGTTTTTTCCATGGATTTTCCCATGTTTTTTTCCCTGTTTTTCCAGGGGAGGATGAGGATCAGTGACGAGCAGTTCATGGGGGATTTTGTCCCATTGATTTTCCCATGTTTTTTCCATTGATTTTCCCATGTTTTTTTCCATTGATTTTCCCATGTTTTTCCCCATGGATTTTCCCATGATTTTTCCCTGTTTTCCAGGGGGAGGATGAGGATCAGTACGAGCAGTTCATGCTGCCCCCTCACCGCTGCCTTCGGAGACCGTGGCTCAGATGTTCAGCACCAGAGCTCCTTCAACGAGCAGGAGGCCAAGGTCAGCCAGAGCCAATGTCCCATTTTCCTGCCTTTTCTGGGATCTTTTCTGTGGGATTTGGGGTTTTGGGCAGGCAGGGGGGAGCAGGGGAGCTGTGCCCAGCTCTGGGAGAAAAGCTGGAATGGTGGGAGCTGGGCAGGGGGGGAGTTGGGGTGTCTGAATCCCTTGGGATCAGTTTAATGGGAATTGAGATTCCTGAATCCCTTGGGATCAGTTTAATGGGAATTGGAGGTGCCTGAATCCATTGGGATCAGTCCAGAGGGGAATTGGGAGCCGTTTAGTGGGAATTGGGGGTGCCTGAATCCCTTGGGATCAGGTTTAGTGGGAATTGGGGATCAGTTTAATGGGAATTGGGGGTACCTGAAGTCCCTTGGGGATCAGGTTTAATGGAATTTGGGATCAGTTTAATGGGAATTGAGATTCCCGAATCCCTTGGGATCAGTTTAGTGGGAATTGGGAAACCTGAATTTGTTGGGGTCAATTCAGTGGGGAATTAGGAGTGCCTGAATCCCTTGGGATCAGTTTAGTGGGAATTGGGATCAGTTTAATGGGAATTGGGTGGTACCTGAATCCCTTGGGATCAGTCCAGAGGGAATTGGGATGCCTGAATCCCTTGGGATCAGTTTAATGGGAATAGGAGGTTCCTCAATCCCTTGGGATCAGTTTTACGTGGGAATTGGGGGTGCCTGAATCCCTTGGGATCAGTTTAGTGGGAATTAGGATCAGTTTAATGGGAATTGGGGAACCTGAATCCTTTCAGATCAGTGTTAATGGGAACTGGGATCAGTTTAGTGGGAACTGGGGGAACTTGAATCCCTTGGGATCAGTTTAGTGGGAATTTGGATCAGTTTAATGGGGAATTGGTGGTACCTGAATCCATTGGGATCAGTTTAGTGGGAATTAGGATCAGTTTAATGGGAATTGGGGGAACCTGAATCCTTTCAGATCAGTTTAATGGGAACTGGGATCAGTTTAGTGGGAACTGGGGGGAACTTGAATCCCTTGGGATCAGTTTAGTGGGAATTTGGATCAGTTTAATGGGATTTGGGTGTGCCTGAATCCCTTGGGATCAGTTTTAGTGGGAATTGGGGGGTGCCTGAATCCATTGGGGTCAGTTCAAGTGGGAATTGGGGTTCCTGAATCCCTTGGGATCAGTTTAGTGGGAATTGGGGGGTGCCTGAATTTTACTCTTTTTCTATTGGTTCTCTTTTATTCCATTCTTCTTCTATATTTTTATTACATTTATTATATTTCTTTCTATTTTTTTATTCCACTTTGTTCTATTTCATTCCATTCCATTTCATTTCAATTTATTCCATTTTTATTTTATTTTTATTTTTATTTCCTCACATTGGGTTCATTCCGTGGCCCAGCGCACCCTGGTGGGGCTGCGTGCGGGACCTGCGGGGCATCGCCTTCGCCTTCAACGCCAAGACCAGCTTCATGATGCTCTTCGAGTGGGATGTATCCTGACCCCAAACCCTGATCCCTGACCCCAAACCCTGATCCTGACCCCTGATCCCACATCCTGATCCCAAACCGCTGATCCTGATCCCTGATCCTCATCCACAACCCTGACCCCAAACCCTGATCCTGATCCCAAACCCTGATCCCCAAACCCTGATCCTGACCCCTGATCCCCAAACCCTGATCCTGATCCCAAATCCTGATCCCAAACCCTGATCCTGACCCCTGATCCCAAACCCTGATCCTGACCCCAAACCCTGATCCTGACCCCTGATCCCACATCCTGATCCCAAACCCTGATCCTCATCCCAAACCCTGATCCTCATCCCACACCCTGATCCTGACCCCAAACCCTGATCCTGATCCCAAATCCTGATCCCAAACCCTGACCCCAAACCCTGATCCTGACCCCACACCCTGATCCTCATCCCAAACCCTGATCCCAAACCCTGATCCTGATCCCAAATCCTGATCCCAAACCCTGATCCTGACCCCTGATCCGATCCCAAACCCTGATCCCAAACCCTGATCCTCATCCCAAACCCTGATCCCAAACCCTGATCCTCATCCCGAACCCTGATCCTGATCCCAAACCCTGATCCTGACCCCAAACCCTGATCCTGATCCCAAACCCTGATCCTCATCCCGAACCCTGATCCCAAACCCTGATCCTCATCCCACACCCTGATCCTGACCCCAAACCCTGATCCTGATCCCAAACCCTGATCCTGACCCCACACCCTGATCCTCATCCCAAACCCTGATCCCAAACCCTGATCCTCATCCCAAACCCTGATCCTGATCCTAAACCCTGATCCTGACGCCAAACCCTGATCCTGACCCCACACCCTGATCCCAAACCCTGATCCCAAACCCTGATCCTGACCCCAAATCCCAAATCCTGATCCTCATCCCAAACCCTGATCCTGATCCCAAACCCTGATCCTGAACCTCATCCCAAATCCTGATCCTCATCCCAAACCCTGATCCCAAACCCTGATCCTCATCCCAAACCCTGATCCTGATCCTGATCCCAAACCCTGATCCTGATCCCAAATCCTGATCCTGATCCCAAATCCTGATCCTCATCCCAAACCCTGATCCTGATCCCAAACACTGATCCTGATCCCACATCCTGATCCTCATCCCAAACCCTGATCCTCATCCCAAACCCTGATCCCAAACCCTGATCCTGATCCCAAACCCTGATCCTGATCCTGACCCCATACCCTGATCCTGATCCCACATCCTGATCCCAAACCCTGAATCCTCATCCCAAACCCTGACCCCAAACCCTGATCCTGATCCCAGACCCTGATCCCAAACCCTGATCCTCATCCCAAACCCTGATCCTGACCCCAAACCCTGATCCTCGATCCCAAACCCCTGATCCCAAACCCTGATCCTGATTCCAAACCCAGATCCTGATCCCAAATCCTGACCCCAAACCCTGATCCATCCCAAACCCTGATCCCAAACCCTGATCCTGATCCAGATCCCAAACCCTGATCCTCACCCCAAACCCTGATCCCAAACCCTGATCCTGATCCCAAACCCCTGATCCTGATCCCAATCCCAAATCCTGATCCAGATCCCAAATCCTGTTTCGAAACCCTGTCCCTGATCCCAAACCCCGATCCTGATCCCAAATCCTGATCCCATCCCAAATCTTGATCCCAAATCCTGATCCCCAAATCCTGATCCTGATACCAAATCCTGGATCGCGATCCTGATCCCATCCCAAATCCTGATCCTCATTCTGATCCCAATCCTGATCCCAATCCTGATCCTATCCCAAATCCTGATCCCCAAATCCTGATCCTGATTCTGATCCCAAATCTTGATCCCAAGTCCTTATCCTGATCCCAATCCTGATCCCATCCCAAATCCTGATCCTGATCCTGATCCTGATCCCGTCCCAAATCCTGATCCTGATCCTGATCTCAAATCCTGATCCCAAATCCTGATCCAATTCCTAATCTCATCCCAACTCCCAAATCCTGCAATCCCATTTCCTGGGATTCCCACACCGCTGATTTTTTCCAGTATAAAAACCCCAAAAAACCCCAGACTTCATCCTGGCGTGCCCCTAAACCCCCCCCTGCCTTGCTGCATCCTGGAACATCCCATTCCCATGGGATTTCTGGCCCGGAAAAGTGGGAATTCCTTAATTTCCCCTGGCAGTTACCCCTCGTACATGCCCATCCTGCAGAGAGCCATCGAGCTCTGGTACCACGACCCCGTCCTGCACCACGCCCGTGCTCAAACTCATGGCTTGAGCTGGTCCACAACAGGTAGGAATTCCCAAAAACCTGGGATTCCATGGAATTCTGAGCCTTGGGAGCGGTTATTTCATCCCTCTCTGTGTGGTTGTTGCTCCCAAAGCTTTCATGATTTTCCCCCAAATCCTCTTTTTATCCCTATTTTTTCCCATTTCCCCCCCATCAAATCCTCTTTTTTTTCCCCCCTATTTTCCTCCCAAATTCCCATTTATAACAGGTAGGAATTCCCAAAAATCTGGGATTTCATGGAATTCTGAGCCTTGGGAGGGAGTATTTCATCCCTCTCTGTGTGGTTGTTACCCTTCATGCTTTTCCCCAAATCCCCTTTATCCCCGTTTTCCCCCCCATCAAATCCCCATTTTTTCCCCATTTCCCACCCATCAAATCCTCTTTTTTTCCCCCCTATTTTCCTCCCCAAATTCCCATTTATAACAGGTAAGGAAATTCCGCCAAAACTCTGGGATTTCATGGAATTCTGAGCATTGGGAGCGGTTATTTCATCCCTCCTTGTGTGTGTTGTTCTCAAAGCCTTCATGATTTTCCCCAAATCCCCATTTTTTCCCCATTTTTTCCCCATCAAATCCCCATTTTTTCCACATTTCCCCCCCCCATCAAATCCCCATTTTTTCCCCCAAATTCCCATTTATAACAGGTAGGAAACTTCCCAAAAAGCTTTGAATTCCATGGAATTCTGAGCCTTGGAAGGGGGTTTATTTCATCCCCTCCCTGTGTCATTGTTGCCCCCAAGGCCTTCATGATTTTCCCCAAATCCCCATTTTTTCCCCATCAAATCCCCATTTTTCCCCCATTTTCCCCCCAAATTCCCATTTACAACAGGTAGGAATTCCCAAAACTCTGGGATTTCATGGAATTCTGAGCCTTGGGAAGGGCTAGTTTCCATCCCCCCCTGTGTGGTTGTTACCCCTTCATGCTTTTCCCCAAATCCCCTTTTTTATCCCCGTTTCCCCCCCATCAAATCCCCATTTTTTCCCCCACCCCAATCAAATCCCCATTTTTTCCCCATTTCCCCCCATCAAACCCCCATTTTCCCCCCCCATTTTCCTCCCAAATTCCCATTTATAACAGGTAGGAAATTCCCAAAAATCTGGGATTTCATGGAATTCTGAGCCTTGGGAAGCGGCTATTTCATCCCTTGCTGGTGTCATTGTTGTCCCCCAAAGCTTTCATGATTTTCCCCAAATCCTCTTTTTTACTCCCCATCAAATCCTCATTTTTTCCCACCGACCTTTCCTCCCAAATTCCCATTTATAACAGGTACGGAATTCCCAAAAATCTGGGATTTCATGGAATTCTGAGCCTTGGGAGGGGGTATTTCATCCCTCCCCTGTGTGGTTGTTGCCCCCAAAGCTTTCATGATTTTCCCCAAATCCCCTTTTTTATCACCCATTGCCCCCCCCCCCCCATCAAATCCCCATTTTTTCCCCCCATTTTTCCTCCCAAATTCCCATTGTATAACAGGTAGGAAATTCCCAAAAACCTGGAATTTCATGGAATTCTGAGCCTTGGAAAGGGGTGTTAAAGCTGATTTCAGCTCCTCTGGGTGTGGTTGTTGCTCCCCAAATCCCCCATTTCCCCCCCCCCAAATCCCATTTTTCCTCACAAACGCCCATTTATAACTTGTAGGAAATTCCCAAAAATTTGGGATTTCATGGAATTCTGCACCTTAGAAGGAGTTTAAAGCCTGTTCAATACCTGGGGGGATCCAACCTTTCCTTGGGACACTCCAGGGGCAGCCTGGACTCCTCTGGGAATTCCATCCCAGCCAGGAATTCCTTCCCAAAATCCCATCAAATTTCCCCTTTTCCCACTTTAAATCCATTCCCTGTGTCCTGTCCCTCCATCCCTTTGTCCCCAAAATTTCCAGGTTGCTTCCAGGATGAATTCATGGATGAATCCATGATTTTCCAGGATAAACCCAGGAATTTTTGGGACAAATCCTCTCCAGCTCTCCTGGAGCCCCTTTAGGCTCTGGAAGGGACTCCAAGATTTCCTTGGATCCTTTCCCAGTTTTCCTTGGACACTCCCAAGGATATTTAAAAATTCCCAAATCCCAGCCCCTCCTCATCCTCCCAGCCAGGAATTCCTTCCCAAAATCCCAAAATCCTTCCCAAAATCTCATCAAATCTCCCTTTTTCCAAACCTGTGTCCTGTCTCTCCATCCCTTGTCCCCAGCTCTCCCCTTTAGGCCTTGGAAGGTGCTCCAAGATTTCCTTGGACCCTTCCCTTTTCCCCACCTTTCCTTGGACACTCCCAGGATCCCCAGCATTCCTGGCAATTCCATCCCAGCCAGGAATTCCTTCCCAAAATCCCATCAAATCTCCCCTTTCCCAATCCTTTGTCCACCCCCTTATCCCAAAATCCCTCTGCAGCTCTCCTGGAGCTCCTTCAAGCCCTGGAATGTTCTGGAAGCTCTCCCTGGGATTTCCCCTTCTCCAGGGGGAGCATTCCCAGCTCTCTCCAGCCCTGGAGCAGCTCCCTGGCTCTGAGCATTCCCCTGTTTTTCCTGCAGATCCCAACGGCTGCAGTTTGATGTCTCCTCTCCCAACGGGATCCTGCTTTTCCGGGAGACCAGCAAGATGATCACGACATACGGTGAGGGATCCTGCCCGGGGCTGCATCCATGGAAAAATCCCAGAGAAATCCTGGAAACATCCTGGAAAAATCCTGGAAAAAATCCTGGGTTCATCCTGGAAAAATCCTGGATTCATCCGTGGATTCATCCTGGGTTCTTCCTGGAAAAAATCCTGGATTAATCCTGGGTTCATCCCGGAAACATCCTTAGTTCATCCTGGAAAATTCCTGGGTTTATCCTGGAAAAAATCATGGATTCATCCATGAATTCATCCTGGAAGCAACCTGGAAAAATCATGGATTCATCCCATGGAAACATCCGTGGATTCATCCATGGATAAATCCTGGAAACATCCTGGGTTACATCCATGGATTCATCCGGGATTCATCCGTGGATTCATCCTGGGTTCATCCTGGAAAATTCCTGGGTTTATCCTGGAAAAATCATCCATTAATTCATCCTGGAAGCAACCTGGAAAAATCATGGATTCATCCATGGAAACATGCTGGATTAATCCAGGAAAAATCCTGCATTAATCCTGGGTTCATCCTGGAAAAATGTTGGGTTCTTCCTGGAAAAATGTTGGGTTCATCCCGGAAACATCCTTAGTTCATCCTGGAAAATTCCTGGGTTTATGCTGGAAAAAATCATGGATTCATCCATGGAAACATCCTGGATTCATCCAGGAAAAATCCTGGATTAATCCATAGATAAATCCTGGATTCATCCTGGGTTCATCCATGGAAAAATCATGGATTCATCCATGGAAACATCCGTGGATTCATCCATGGATAAATCCTGGAAACATTCTGGGTTCATCCATGGATTCATCCTGGATTCATCCATGGATTCATCCTGGGTTCATCCTGGAAAATTCCTGGGTTTATCCTGGAAAAATCATCCATGAATTCATCCTGGAAGCAACCTGGAAAAATCATGGATTCATCCATGGAAACATCCTGGATTAGTCCAGGAAAAATCCTGGATTAATCCTGGGTTCATCCTGGAAAAATTTTGGGTTCTTCCTGGAAAAAATGTTGGGTTCATCCCAGAAAACATCCTTAGTTCATCCTGGAGAATTCCTGGGTTTATGCTGGAAAAATCATGGATTCATCCATGGAAAAATCATGTATTCATCCATGGAAACATCTGTGGATTCATCCATGGATAAATCCTGGAAACATCCTGGGTTCATCCATGGATTCATCCGTGGATTTATCCTGGGTTCATCCTGGAAAAATTTTGGGTTCTTCCTGGAAAAATGTTGGGTTCATCCCGGAAACATCCTTAGTTCATCCTGGAGAATTCCTGGGTTTATCCTGGAAAAATCATGGATTCATCCATGGAAACATCCTGGATTAGTCCAGGAAAAATCCTGGATTAATCCTGGGTTCATCCTGGAAAAATTTTGGGTTCTTCCTGGAAAAATGTTGGGTTCATCCCCGGAAACATCCTTAGTTCATCCTGGAGAATTCCTGGGTTTATGCTGGAAAAATCATGGATTCATCCATGGAAAAATCATGGATTCATCCATGGAAACATCCGTGGATTCATCCATGGATAAATCCTGGACACATCCTGGGTTCATCCATGGATTCATCCTGGAAACATCCTGGATTCATCCGTGGATTCATCCTGGGTTCATGCTGGAAAAATTTTGGGTTCTTCCTGGAAAACTCCTGGGTTTATCCTGGAAAAATCATGGCTTCATCCATGGAAACATCCTGGATTCATCCAGGAAAAATCCTGCATTAATCCATAGATAAATCCTGGATTCATCCTGGGTTCATCCATGGATTCATCCTGGAAAAAATCGTGTATTCATCCATGGAGACATCCTGGATTGATCCATGGATAAATCCTGGACACATCCTGGATGATGGAAGGGTTTGGGTTGGAAAGGAGCCATGTACATAATTCCCAGATTTCAGGTTGGAATGGATTTGAAATCCCATCCAGTTGGGAATTTCATGGGATCATGAAATAGTTTGTGTTGGGACAAGACCTTAAATCTCTGCAGGTGAGAGTTGGAAAGGAACCACATAAATAATTCCATGATTTTGGCTTGGAATGGCTTTGAAATCCCATCCAGTCCGGAATTCAAGGGATCGTGGAATGGATTGGGTTGGAATGGATTTGGGATCCTATCCAGTTTAAGGTTCCAATATTTTGGGTTGGAATGGATTTGAAATCTCATCCGGTTTGGAATTCATGAGATCATGGAATGGTTTGGGTTGGAAAGACCTTAAATCCCTGTTGGAAAGGAACCACGTAAATAATTCTGTGATTCTGGGTTGGAATGGATTTGGAATCCCATCCAGTCTGGAATTCAAGGGATCATGGAATGGATTGGGTTGGAATGGATTTGGAATCCCATCCCAATTCCCAGATTTTTGGCTTGGAATGGAACTTAAATGCCATCCCAGTTCCCCAATTTCAGGTTGGAGTGGATTTAGAATCCCATTCAGTTTGAAATTCAGGGAATTGTGAAATGGGTTTGGGGTTGGAATGAATTTGAAATCCCGTCCCAATTCCCAGATTTTGGCTTGGAATGGATTTGAATGCCATCCCAGTTCCCCAGTTTCGGGGTTGGAGTGAATTTGAAATCCCATGGAGTTTGGAATTCAAGGGCTCATGGAACGGGATTGGATTGGGATGGATTTCAAACCCCGGGGCGGGATGGGAGTGGTGATCCCGAGCCGGAATTCCCCGCAGGGAATCGCATCCTGACGCTGGGCGAGGGTGCCCAAGGTATACAAGCTGAAGGGACTGGAATGGATTTGGAATCCCATCCTAGTTGTCAGATTTTGGGCTTGGGAATGGATTTGGATGCCATCCCAATTCCCCAGTTTCAGGTTGGAATGGATGTGAAATCCCATCCCGGTTGCCAGATTTTGGCTTGGAATGGCTTTGAAATCCCATCCAGTCTGGAATTCATGGGATCGTGGAATGGATTGGGTTGGAATGGATTTGAAATCCCATCGCCAGTTCCCAGATTTCAGCTTGGAATGGAATTTAAATGCCATCCCCAATTCCCCATTTTCAGGTTGGAGTGGATTTAGAATCCCATCCAGTTTGGAATTCAAGGGATCGTTGAATACTTTGGATTGGGATGGATTTGGAAGCCCCGGGGCCGGGATGGGAGTGGTGATCCCGAGCCGGAATTCCCGCAGGGAATCGCATCCTGATGCTTGGGCGAGGTGCCCCAACGGTATACAAGCTGAGGGGAATGGAATGGATTTGAAATCCCATCCCAGTTCCCAGATTGCGGCTTGGAATGGGACTTAAATGCCATCCCAGGTCTCCAGTTTCAGGTTGGAATGGATGTGAAATCCCATCCCGGTTGCCAGATTTCGGCTTGGAATGCATTTGGAACCCATCCCCAATTCCCAGATTTTGGCTTGGAATGGAACTTCAATGCCCATCCCAGTTCCCCAATTTCAGGTTGGAGTGGATTTAGAATCCCATCCAGTTTGAAATTCAGGGAATTGTGAAATGGTTTTGGGTTGGAATGAATTTGAAATCCCGTCCCAATTCCCCAGATTTTGGCTTGGAATGGATTTGGATGCCATCCCCAGTTCCCCAGTTTCGGGGTTGGAGTGAATTTGAAATCCCATGGAGTTTGGAATTCAAGGGCTCATGGAACGGATTGGGTTGGGATGGATTTGGAAGCCCAGGGCGGGATGGGAGTGGTGATCCCAAGCCAGAATTCCCGCAGGGAATCGCATCCTGATGCTGGGCGAGGTGCCCAAGGTATACAAGCTGAAGGGAATGAAATGGATTTGGAATCCCATCCCAGGTTGCCAGATTTTGGCTTGGAATGGATTTGGATGCCCATCCCAGTTCCCCAGTTTCAGGTTGGAGTAGATTTAGAATCCCATCCAGTTTGGAATTCAAGGGATTGTTGAATACTTTGGGTTGGGATGGATTTCAAACCCTGGGGGCGGGATGGGGAGTGGTGATCCCGAGCCGGAATTCCGCAGGGAATCGCATCCTGATGCTTGGGCGAGGTGCCCAAGGACCAGGTGTACGTGCTGAAGCTGAAGGGAATGGAATGGATTTGAAATCCCATCCAGTTTGGAATTCCCAGATTTTGACTTGGAACTGGAATTTAAATGCCATTCCAGTTCCCCAGTTTCAGGTTGGAATGGGACGTGAAAATCTCATCCAGTTCGGAATTCATGGGATCGTGGAATGGATTGGGTTGGAATGGATTGTGAATCCTATCCCAATTCCCAGATTATGGATTGGAATGGAATTTAAATGCCATCCCAGTTCCCCCATTTTCAGGTTGGAGTGAATTTGAAATCCCATCCAGTTTGAAATTGAAGGGCTCACGGAAGGGATTGGGTTGGGATGGATTTGGAAGCCCGGGGCGGGATGGGAGTGGTGATCCCGAGCCGGAATTCCCGCAGCGGAATCGCATCCTGATGCTTGGGCGAGGTGCCCAAGGTATACAAGCTGAGGGGAATGGAATGGATTTGGAATCCCATCCCACTTGCCAGATTTTGGCTTGGAATGAGACTTAAATGCCCATCCCAGGTCTCCAGTTTCAGGTTGGAATGGATGTGAAATCCCATCCCGGTTGCCCAGGTTTCGGCTTGGAATGCATTTGGAACCCATCCCAATTCCCAGATTTTGGCTTGGAATGGAACTTAAATGCCATCCCAGTTCCCCAATTTCAGGTTGGAGTGGATTTAGAATCCCATCCCAGTTTGAAATTCAGGGAATTGTGAAATGGTTTGGGTTGGAGATGAATTTGAAATCCCGTCCCAATTCCCAGATTTTGGCTTGGAATGGATTTGGATGCCATCCCAGTTCCCCCAGTTTCAGGTTGGGCTGGCTTTGAAATCCCATCCAGTCTGGAATTCAAGGGGATCGTGGAATAGATTGGGTTGGAATGGATTTGAAATCCCATCCAGTTCTCAAATTTCAGGTTGGAGTAGATTTAGAATCCCATCCAGTTTGCGAAATTCAAGGGGATCATTGAATAATTCTGGGCTTGGGGATGGCATTTCAAACCCCTGGGATGGGATGGGAGTGGTGATCCCGAGCCAGCAATTCCCACAGGGAATCGCATCCTGATGCTTGGGCGAGGTGCCCAAGGTATACAAGCTGAAGGGAATGGAATGGATTTGGAATCCCATCCCAGTTGTCAGATTTTTGGCTTGGAATGGATTTGGATGCCATCCCAGTTCCCCAGTTTCAGGTTGGAGTGGATGTGAAATCCCATCCCGGTTGCCAGATTTTGGCTTGGAATGGCTTTGAAATCCCATCCCAGTCTGGAATTCATGGGATCGTGGAATGGATTGGGTTGGAATGGATTTGAAATCCCATCCCAGTTCCCAGATTTTGGCTTGGAACGGAATCATCCAGTTTGGAATTCAAGGGATCGTTGAATACTTTGGGTTGGGATGGATTTGGAAGCCCGGGGCAGGATGGGAGTGGTGATCCCGAGCCGGAATTCCCCACAGGGAATCGCATCCTGACGCTGGGCGAGGTGCCCAAGGTATACAAGCTGAGGGGAATGAAATGGATTTGGAATCCCATCCCAGTTGTCAGATTTTGGCTTGGAATGGATTTGGATGCCATCCCAATTCCCCAGTTTCAGGTTGGAATGGATGAGAAATCCCATCCCGGTTGCCAGACTTTGGGTTGGAATGGCTTTGAAATCTCATCCAGTCTGGAATTCACGGGATCGTGGAATGGATTGGGTTGGAACGGATTTGAAATCCCATCCCAGTTCCCCAATTTCAGTTTGGAGCAGATTTAGAATCCCATCCAGTTTGGAATTGAAGGGATCGTTGAATACTTTGGGTTGGGATGGATTTCAAACCCTGGGGTGGGATGGGAGTGGTGATCCCGAGCCGGAATTCCTGCAGGGAATCGCATCCTGACGCTGGGCGAGGTGCCCAAGGACCAGGTGTACGTGCTGAAGCTGAAGGGAATGGAATGGATTTGAAATCCCATCCAGTTTGGAATTCCCAGATTTTGACTTGGAATGGAATTTAAATGCCATTCCAGTTCCCCAGTTTCAGGTTGGAATGGACGTGAAATCTCATCCAGTTCGGAATTCATGGGATCGTGGAATGGATTGGGTTGGAATGGATTGTGAATCCCATCCCAATTCCCAGATTATGGATTGGAATGGAATTTAAATGCCATCCCAGTTCCCCAGTTTCAGGTTGGAGTAGATTTAGAATCCCATCCAGTTTGAAATTGAAGGGTTCACGGAAGGGATTGGGTTGGGATGGATTTCAAACCCCGGGGCGGGATGGGAGTGGTGATCCCGAGCCGGAATTCCCGCAGGGAATCGCATCCTGACGCTGGCGAGGTGCCCAAGGACCAGGTGTACGCGCTGAAGCTGAAGGGCATCTCCATCTGCTTCTCCATGCTGAAGGCGGCGCTCAGCGGCAGCTACGTCAACTTCGGCGTCTTCCGGCTCTACGGGGACGACGCGCTGGACAACGCCCTGCAGACCTTCATCAAACTGCTGCTGTCCATCCCCCACAGCGACCTGCTGGTGAGACAGCCCCGAATGCCGGCCTGGGAATCCCAATTGCATCCCTGGAATCTCAGTTCCATCCCTCGGAATTCTAATTCAATCCCTGGGAATTACAGTTCCATCCCTGGGAATTACAGTTCCATCCTGGGGATCCCAGTTCCGTCCCTGGGAATTCTAATTCAATCCCTGGGAATTACAGTTCCATCCCTGGGAATCCCCATTCTGTCCTTTGGAATCCCAGTTCCAGCCCGGGAATCCCAGTTCTGTCCTGGGAATCCCAATTCCATCCCCTGGGAATCCCAGTTCCATCCTGGGAATTACAGTTCCGTCCCTGGGAATCCCAGTTCCATCCTGGGAATTCCAGTTCTGTCCTGGGAATTTCCAGTTCCATCCCTGGGAATTCTAATTCCATCCTGGGAATTCCAGTTCCATCCCTGGGAATCTCAGTTCCACCCTGGGAATTCCAGTTCCATCCCTGGGAATTCTAATTCCATCCTGGGAATTCCAGTTCCGTCCCTGGGAATTCTAATTCAATCCCTGGGAATTACAGTTCCATCCCTGGGAATCCCCATTCTGTCCTTTGGAATCCCAGTTCCAGCCCGGGAATCCCAGTTCTGTCCTGGGAATCCCAGTTCTGCCCTGGGAATTCCAATTCCATCCCCTGGGAATTCCAATTCCATCCCCTGGGAATCCCAGTTCCATCCTGGGAATACCAATTGCATCCCTGGGAATTCTAATTCCAGCCTGGGAATTCCAGTTCTGTCCTGGGAATTCCAATTCCATCCCCTGGGAATCCCAGTTCCATCCTGGGAATTCCAGTTCCGTCCTGGGGATTCCAATTCCATCCTGGAAATTCCAATTGCATCCCCAGGAATCCCAGTTCCATCCTGGGAATTCAAATTCCATCCCTGGGAATTCTAATTCCATCCCTGGGAATTCTAGTTCCATCCCTGGGAATCCCAGTTCCATCCTGGGAATTCCAGTTCTGTCCTGGGAATTTCCAGTTCCATCCCTGGGAATTCTAATTCCATCCTGGGAATTCCAGTTCCATCCCTGGGAATCTCAGTTCCACCCTGGGAATTCCAGTTCCATCCCTGGGAATTCTAATTCCATCCTGGGAATTCCAGTTCCATCCCTGGGAATTCCACTTCCATCCTGGGAATTCTAATTCCATCCCTGGGAATTCTAGTTCCATCCCTGGGAATTCCAGATCCCAAATCCTGATCCTCATCCCAAACCCTGATCTCAGTCCTGATCCCAAACCCCGATCCTGATCCCAAATCCTGATCCTCATCCCAAACCCTGATCCTGGTCCCAAATCCCAAATCCTGATCCAGATCTCCAACAAATTTTCTGGGAAGGAGAATCCTTGCTCGGTTCTTCCCAGGAGCTCCACCAGCACATTCCAGCCGATTCACGACAGGCTGGATTTAGGAATTTGATGCTTCCAGGAAAACCAAGCAGATTTTTCCTCCTTTTCCTGCAGGATTATCCCAAGCTCAGCCAATCCTACTATTCCCTGCTGGAAGTGCTCACCCAGGACCACATGAACTTCATTGCCAGCCTGGAGCCCCACGTCATCATGTACATCCTGTCCTCCATCTCCGAGGGCCTCACTGCACTGGGTAACTCCCCTCCTGCTTTTCCTGGGATTTGGGGGGCAGTTTTCCTGGGATTTGTAAATAAATCAGGGCTAAAAACCCCATTTTCCATGTGGGCTTTGGAATTTGAAGCTGGGCTTTGGAGAATTTGGAGCAGTGGTTCCTTCACTGGTCTCGCTGAAAATTAGAAGTTCTGGGAATTGTTGGAATTTTGGGATGGTTGGGTTGGAAGGGATTTCAGTCCCAATCCCAGGGACACCTCCCACAATCCCAGATTATCCCAGCCTGGCCTTGGATGCTTCCACTTTATTTTCCTCCAAAACCCTGTCTTTCCCCATTTTTCCATTTTCCCTCCCAAATCCCCATTCTTTCCCCATTTTCCCCCCAAATCCTCTTTTTTTCCATCCAAATCCCCATTTTTTTCCCCAAAATTTGCAGGTTTTTTCCCCTGAACCCCATTTTTCCCCCAAACCCCCATTTTTCCCTATTTTCCCCCCAAATCCTCTTTTTTTCCATCCAACTCCCTATTTTTTCCCCCATTTCTCTCCCATTTTTTCCCCATGTTTCCCCATTTTTTTCTCCATTTTCCCCTGTTTTCCCTTCCCAAACTTCCATGTTTTTTCCCTTCCCAAACCCCCATTTTTCTCCCCAAACTTGGGGGTTTTTTTCCCTCAAACCCTCTTTTTTTCTGTCCAAATCCCCCCTTTTCCCCCCTTTTTTTACCCCTTTTTTACCCATTTTCCCTTCCCAACCCCCTATTTTTTCCCCCAAACCACCCCCATATTTTCCTTCATTTGTCCCCCATTTTTTCCCATTTCCCCCCATTTCCCTCCTCTTTTTCCCCATTTTCCCTTCCCAAACCCCCATTTTTCCCCCCAAACCCCCATTTTTCCCCATTTTTCCCCCATTGTTTCCCCCATTTTCCCCTCCATTTTTCCCCCATTTTCCCTTCCCAAACCCCCATTTTTTCCCCCATTTTTCTCTCCATTTTCCTCCCATTTTTCCCCCATTGTTTCCCCCATTTTTCCCTCCATTTTTCCCCCATTTCCCCCCATTGTTTCCCCCATTTTCCCCTCCATTTTTCCCCCATTTTCCCTTCCCAAACCCCCATTTTTTCCCCCATTTTCCCCCATTTTCCTCCCATTTTTCCCTCATTGTTTCCCCCATGTTCCCCTCCATTTTTCCCCCATTTTCCTTTCCGAAACCCCCATTTTTTCCCCCATTTTTTCTCCCATTTTCCTCCCATTTTCCCCCCATTGTTTCCCCCATTTTTCCCCCCATTTTTCCCCCATTGTTTCCCCCATTTTTCCCCCACTTTCCCTTCCCAAACCCCGATTTTTTCCCCCGAACCGTCATTTTTTCCCCCATTTTTCCCCACATTCCCCCCCAAAACCCCCAATTTTTTTCCCCAAACCTCCATTTTTTCCCCCCAAACTCATTTTTTCCCCCTGTCCCCTCAGACACCATGGTGTGCACGGGCTGCTGCTCCTGCCTGGACCACATTGTCACCTACCTGTTCAAGCAGCTCTCGCGCAGCACCAAGAAGAGATCGACGCCCCTGGCCCAGGAGAGCGATCGCTTCCTGCACATCATGCAGCAGCACCCCGAGATGATCCAGCAGGTCAGCCCAGCACACCTGGGCAGGGCAAAAAATGCACCTGGGGGGACAAAAAATACACCTGGGGGGGACAAAAAATACACCTGGGGGGCTCTGAGATACATCTGGGGGGGCCAAAATATACCTGGAGGGGACAAAATACACCTGAGGGCTCCAAAATTCACCTGGAGGCTCTAAAATGCACCCGGGGGCTCCAAAATTCACCTGGAGGGGACAAAATACACCTGGAGGGGACAAAATACACCTGAGGGCTCCAAAATTCACCTGGAGGGGACAAAATACACCTGGGGGCTCCAAAATGCACCTAGGGGGGCCAAAATACACCTGGAGGGGACAAAATACACCTGAGGGCTCCAAAATTCACCTGGAGGCTCTAAAATGCACCCGGGGGCTCCAAAATTCACCTGGAGGCTCTAAAATGTACCTGGAGGCTCTAAAATGCACCCGGGGGCTCCAAAATTCACCTGGAGGCTCTAAAATGTACCTGGAGGCTCCAAAATGCACCTGGGGGACTTCAAAATGCACCTGAGGGGGACAAAATACGCCTGGGGGTACAAAATACACCTGGAGGGGACAAAATACACCTGGGGGCTCCAAAATACACCAGGAGGCTCTAAAATGTACCTGGAGACTCCAAAATGCACCTGGGGGGCTTCAAAATACACCTGAGGGGGACAAAATACACCTGGGGGGGCCAAAATACACCTGGAGGGGACAAAATACACCTGAGGGCTCCAAAATTCACCTGGAGGCTCTAAAATGTACCTGGAGGCTCCAAAATTCACCTGGAGGACTTCAAAATGCACCTGGAGGGGACAAAACACACCTGGGGGGGACAAAATACACCTGGAGGCTCTAAAATGTACCTGGAGACTCCAAAATGCACCTGGGGGCTCCAAAATACACCTGGAGGGGACAAAACACACCTGGCAGGGACAAAATACACCTGGGGGACAAAAAATACACCTGGGGGGCTCTGAGATACACCTGGGGGGCCAAAATACACCTGGGGGCTCCAAAATACACCAGGAGGCTCTAAAATGCACCCGGGGGCTCCAAAATTCACCTGGAGGGGACAAAATACACCTGGGGGCTCCAAAATGCACCTAGGGGGCCCAAAATACACCTGGAGGGGACAAAATACACCTGAGGGCTCCAAAATTCACCTGGAGGCTCTAAAATGCACCCGGGGGCTCCAAAATTCACCTGGAGGCTCTAAAATGTACCTGGAGGCTCCAAAATGCACCTGGGGGACTTCAAAATGCACCTGGAGGGGACAAAACACACCTGGGGGCTCCAAAATGCACCTGGAGGCTCTAAAATGTACCTGGAGACTCCAAAATGCACCTGAGGGGGACAAAATACACCTGGGGGCTCTGAAATACACCTGGGGGGCTCCAATATGCACCAGGGAGCTCCAAAAACAACTGGAGAGGCCAAAATTCACCTGAGGGGCTCCAAAATGCAGCTGGGGGCTCCCAAATATACCTGGGGGCTACAAAATGTACCTGGGGGCTCCAAAATGTATCTAGAGAGTCCAAAATGTAGCTGGGGGCTACAAAATACACCTGGAGAGCCCAAGAAACAATGGAGGAGCCCCAAAACCCACTGGAATTCATTGGCTCAAAGCTCCAGAACCTTGAGTCTCCAGGAGCATTCCAGGAGATTCCCAAATCCCAGAGCGAGGAGGGAGCTGGGGTGGGATTTGGGATGGGAATGGGATCCATGGGATTGGGATCCATGGGAGTGGGATGGGATCCATGAGATCCATGGGATCCATGGCATTGGGATGGAGTCCATGGGATGGGATCCATGAGATCCATGGGAGTGGAATGGGATCCATGGTATTGGGATGGGATCCATGTAATGGGATCCATGGTATTGGGATGGGATGGGATCCATGGCATTGGGCTCCATGGGACTGGGATGGGATCCATAGGATTAGGATGGGATGGGATTTGGGATCCATGAGATCCATGGGGTGGGATCCATGAGATCCATGGGATGGGATGGGATTTGTGATCCATGGGATTAGGATGGGATGGGATTTGGGATCCATGAGATCCATGGGATGGGATGGGATTTGGGATCCATGGGATTAGGATGGGATGGGATTTGGGATCCATGGGATTGGGATGGGATGGGATTTGGGATCCATGAGATCCATGGGGTGGGATGCAGGGGCTGCCTTTAACCCTTGGCTCCCCGTGCCAGATGCTCTCGACGGTGCTGAACATCATCATCTTCGAGGACTGCCGGAACCAGTGGTCCATGTCCCGGCCCCTGCTCGGCCTCATCCTGCTCAACGAGAAGGTGAGGGATCCATCCCTGCTGGGAAAGGCTGGGATGAGGGAGGAGAACATTCCCAGAAAAGCCTTGGGGTGATCCCTTGGCCAGGAGGGCTCCTTGGGGTGATCCCATGGCCAGGACAATCATTGAGATGATCCCATGGCCAGGAGAGTTCCTTGGAATGATCCCTTGGCCAGGAAAGCTTCTTGGCCAGGATGATCCTTGGGATGATCCCATGGCCAGGATGGTCCTTGGGATGGTCCCATGGCCAGGATGGTCCTTGGAGTGATCCCATGGCCAGGAGAGCTCCTTGGGATGATCCCATGACCAGGATGATCCTTGGAATGATCCCATGGCCAGGAGAGCTCCTTGGGTTGATCCCATGGGCCAGGAAAACTCCTTGGGATGATCCCTTGGCCAGGAAAACTCCTTGGGATGATCCCTTGGCCAGGAGAGATCCTTGGAGTGATCCCTTGGCCAGGATGATCCTTGGGATGATCTCATGGCCAGGATGATCCTTGGAATGATCCCGTGGTCGGGATGATCCCATGGTCGGGATGATCCCATGGTCGGGATGATCCCATGGCCAGGATGATCCTTGGGATGATCCCATGGCCAGGATGATCCTTGGAGTGATCCCATGGCCAGGAAAGCTCCTTGGGATGATCCCATGGCCAGAACGATCCTTGGAGCTGATCCATCCACCTCCACCCCTCATACTCTGGGCTGCTCCCTCCTCATTCCCAGCACCCTGAGGGGGCTGTGCCCGATCCCAAATCCCAATCCCATGGGAATTAACCCCTGGCTGTCCTGCCTCCCCAGTACTTCTCGGACCTGCGGAACAGCATCGTGAACAGCCAGCCCCCGGAGAAGCAGCAGGCCATGCACCTGTGCTTCGAGAACCTCATGGAGGGCATCGAGCGCAACCTGCTCACCAAGAACCGCGACAGGTGCGAACGGGATCGGGAACGGGATTGGGAACGGGATCGGGAATGGGATCGGGATTGGGAACGGGAACGGGAACGGGATGGAAAATGGGATTGGGATTGGGAACGGGAACGGGATCAGGAACAGGATTGGGATTGGGAACGGGAACGGGATCGGGATCGGGATTGGGATTGGGAACGGGAACGGGATCAGGAATGGGATTGGGATTGGGAATGGGAACAGGAACAGGATTGGGATTGGGATTGGGAACGGGATCAGGAACAGGATTGGGATTGGGAACGGGAACGGGATCAGGAATGGGATTGGGATTGGGAATGGGAACAGGATTGGGAACGGGAACAGGATCGGGAACGGGATTGGGAACAGGAATGGGAACGGGAATGGGAATGGGAATGGGAACAGGATTGGGAACGGGATTGGGAATGGGAATGGGAACGGGAATGGGAATGGGAATGGGAACAGGATTGGGAACAGGATTGGGAATGGAAATGGGAACGGGAATGGGATCATCCCACGGATCATCCTGGCCATGGGATCACTCCAAGGATCATCCTGGCCATGGGATCATCCTGACCACGGGATCATCCCAAGGATCATCCTGGCCACAGGATTATTCCAAGGATCATCCTGGCCCATGGGATCAACCCAAGGATCATCCTGGACACAGGATCATTCCTGGGAGCTCTCCTGGCCATGGGATCATTCCAGGGATCATCCTGGCCATGGGATCATTCCAAGGATCATCTTGACCATGGGATCATCCCACAGATCATCCTGGCCATGGGATCATCCCAAGGATCATCCTGGCCATGGGATCATCCCAAGGACCATCCTGGCCATAGGATCGCTCCAAGGACCATCCTGGCCATGGGATCATTCCAAGGAACTCTCCTGGCCATGGGATCATCCCAAGGATCATCCTGGCCATGGGATCATCCCAAGGATCATCCTGGCCATGGGATCATCCCAAGGACCATCCTGGCCAAGGGATCATCCCAAGGACCATCCTGGCCATGGGATCATCCCAAGGAACTCTCCTGGCCATGGGATCATCCCAAGGATCATCCTGGCCATGGGATCATCTCAATGATTGTCCTGGCCATGGGATGGGCCAGGGCAGGGCTTGGGCTGGGAGGGAGCCCAAATATCCACGGGTATTTCCCACTGGCCCAAGGGGATCCAGCTTGGTCAGGGACACTTCCAGGCATGGAGAAACCACAGATTTTCCTCTGGGAATTCCATCCCAGCCAGGAATTCCTTCCCTATTCCTTATATGATGATATCCCCATTCCAGTGGGATAAAATCCCTTCAGGGGATGTGGTGGAGACACCGCTGGGCTCGGCGTGGAGTTCTGGGGGGAACTGCTCTGGGATGGACAGTTCATGGCATGGGAATGGTGGAGTCATGGAATGGTGGAGTGGTGGAATCATGGAATCATGGAATGGTGGAGTGATGGAGGGATGGAGTGGTGGAGTGATGGAATCATGGAGCGGTGGAATGAATGATGGAGTCATGGAATGGTGGAATCATGGACTCATGGCATGGTGGAGTGGTGGAATCATGGAATGATGGAATGGTGGAGTGATGGAACTGTGGGATATGATGGAATGCTGGAATCATGGAATGGTGGAATGATAGGATGGTGGAATCATGGAATGGTGGAATGATAGGATGGTGGAATGCTGGAGTGATGGAATCATGGAGCCATGGAATGGTGGAATCATGGAATGCTGGAGTGACAGAATGGTGGAATCATGGAATGGTGGAATGATGGAATCATGGAATGATAGAATGCTGGAATGATGGTATGTGATGGAATCCTGGAATCATGGAATGGTAGAATGCTGGAATGATGGAATGGTGGAATCATGGAATGCTGGAATGGTGGAACAGTGGAATGTGATGGAATACTGGAATCACGGAATCGAGGAATGATGGTATCATGGAATAATAGAATGTTGGAATGATGGAATGTGATGGAATGCTGGAATCGTGGAGTGATGGAATGATGGAAGCGTGGAATGATAGAATGATGGAATGCTGGAATGATGGAATGCTGGAATGTGATGGAATGCTGGAGTCGTGGAGCAGTGGAATGCTGTCATGCTGTAACGTGCTGTCCCCCGTGTCCCCCCCAGGTTCACCCAGAACCTGTCGGCGTTCCGGAGGGAGGTCAACGACTCCATGAAGAACTCGAGCTACGGCGTCAACAGCAACGACATGATGAGCTGACAGCTGCAGAGCCCAGCCCGGCCTGGCGCCGTCCCGGGGCCTCCCACCCAGGGAGGAGGGAGCAGCAGGTGCAGCTCACCTGGGCAGGTGTTTTCCCGTGGGAAGGGCAGAATCCAGGTGCAGGAATTCCAAGGTGTCTGTGTCTCTCTCTTTTTCCTTCCCTGGCCGGAATGTGGAACCGGCGGCGCTCCGCTGCGAAAAGCCTGCCTTGTATAAAAACAGAAAAAAAAAAAACAAAAACAAACAAAAAAAAAAAAAAACATGTACATTTTTTCATAACATTTTGGAGCAAGGTTTATATTGAGTTTCAGAAAAACAAGATTAAAAAAAAAAAAAAAAAAAACACGACAAAAAAAAACTGCAAAAAAAATCACAAAAAGAAAAAAAAACCACACAAAAAAAAACCCCAAAATGATGATAAAAAAAAAAAGACAAAATGATAAAAAAAAAAAACAAAAAACAAAGTGTGATTGAAATTTTTACAGAGTCCTGGTGCACCCAGTGCTGGTGTGAGGGTTGTGAATGCGAGTGAGGAAAGCGTGGCCTGAAGCTTTACTGGGCGAGGGGGTGGCTGTGTGAAAGTGCAGAGATCTATTTAGTGAGACGAGCTGTAGAGAGAGAAGCAAAAACTCATACAACACAAAAAAAAAATAATAAAAAAAAATACAACAAAAAAAAAAAAAAAGATTAAAAATAATAATAATAATAATAAAACAAAAAACCACCACAAAAAAAAAAAAAAAAAAGGCATTGTAAAATTCCAAATGTATATTTTTTCTTATTAAGCCCCCCTCAAAAATCACAATTTCCCGGTCCCGTCTCGCCCTCGTTCTTGGGAACTCGAAGCCATGACGTGACCCCTCCGTTCGTGCTTGCTCGTGGGTGTCCCTCCTGTCCCCTCTGTAGCAGTAGCCCCTCCCAGGCCCCTCTTTTCCCCTTTTTCCATCCCTTTTTTCCCGTTTTTCCGGGCTGGAGCGGGGGCTGGCGGGATGGGGGTTCCCAGTGGCAGCAGCGAGGCCCCTTCTCCTGCAGAGCCCCCCGAGGATGTTTGGGATGGGGATGGATCCCAACCCCGGGGTGAGGGGAGGGACCCCTTTGCCGTGTCCCCCACTATTGTTGCTGCTAGTCGTGTGCATCCTCTTGCTCAGCTCTCCCAAAAAACACTCGGGGCCTTTGAGGGCTTCAGTTTCTCTTCCCAGACACTCTTTATTATAATTTTTTTTTTTTTCCTCTTTTTTTTTTTTTTTTGGGTTTTTTTTTTTTTTGGGATTTTTTTTTTTCAGTTTTAATTTTATTTGGTTGGGTTTTTGTTGGTTCCCTTGCCCCCCTGGTGTGTGTTGGGTCCTTTCCCGCGTGAGCAGATGCTGGTTGATGTCGGGGTGTTTGCTGCAAACAGTGTAAGCATTGTGACTGCAAATAAACTCAATGGTTTCTACTGAGCCGAGCCCGAGTGGCTGAGACCCCCAGGGACCCCCAGAGTGACCCCACAGGGACCCCTGAGTAACCCCCACAGGGACCCCTGAGGGACCCCATGGTGACCCCTCACTGATCTCTGAGGAACCCCCCCCCCCAAAGGACCCCACAATGACCCCGAGAGTGACCCCACAGTGACCCTGAGGGACCCCAGAGTGACCCTGAGGGACCCCTGAGTAACCCCCACAGGGACCCCATGGTGACCCCACAGTGATCTCTGAGGAACCCCCCCCCAAAGGACCCTGCAATGACCCCGAGAGTGACCCCTGAGGGACCCCATGGTGACCCCACAGGGACCCCAGAGTGACCCCACAGTGATCTCTGAGGAACTCCCCCTGAAAGACCTCACAATGACCCCGAGAGTGACCCCACAGTGACCCCTGAGGGACCCCAAAGTGACCCCACGATGACCCCACAGGGACCCTAGAGTGACCCTACAGTGATCTCTGAGGAACCCCCCCAGAGGACCCCACAATGACCCCGCGAGTGACCCCTGAGGGACCCCTAAGTGACCCCACAGGGACCCCAGAGTGACCCCACGGTGACCCCACAGGGACTCCTGAGGGACCCCATGGTGACCCCACAGTGATCTCTGAGGAACCCCCCCTGAAGGACCCTGCAATGACCCCGAGAGTGACCCCTGAGGGACCCCAAGGTGACCCCATGATGACCCCACAGGGACTCCTGAGGGACCCACAGTGATCTCTGAGGAACCCCCCCAAAGGACCCTGTAATGACCCCGAGAGTGACCCCACAGTGACCCTGAGGGACCCCAGAGTGACCCCTGAGGGACCCCTAAGTGACCCCACAGGGACTCCTGAGGGACCCCATGGTGACCCCTGAGGACCCCACAGGGACCCCAGAGTGACCCCACAGTGATCTCTGAGGAACTCCCCCTGAAAGACCTCACAATGACCCCGAGAGTGACCCCACAGTGACCCCTGAGGGACCCCAAAGCGACCCCACGATGACCCCACAGGGACCCCAGAGTGACCCCATAGTGATCCCTGAGGGATCCCAAAGTGACCCCACAATGACCCCACAGGGACCCCATGGTGACCCCACAGTGATCTCTGAGGAACCCCCCCTGAAAGACCCCAGAAGGACCCTGAGAGTGACCCCACGGTGACCCTGATTGACCCCATAGTGACCCTGAGAGTGGCCTGAGCCCCCTGAGGGACCCCATGGTGACCCCTCAGTAACCCCCAGGGACCCCAGAGTGACCCCACAGGGACCCCAGAGTGACCCTACAGGGACCCCACAGTAACCTGAGGAGTGGTTGAGCCCCTGAGGGACCCTGAGTTACCCCATGGTGATCCCAAGAGTGGCCTGAGCCCCAGAGTGATCCTGAGAGTGACCCCACAGGGACCCCAGAGTGACCCCATAGTGACCCTGAGAGTGGCCTGAGCCCCCGGAGTGACCCCATGGTGACTCCAGAGTGACCCCATAGGGACCCCAAGAGTGGCCTGAGCCCCCTGAGGGACCCCACAGTGACCCCATGGTGACCCCTGAGTGACACCCAAAGGACCCCCTGAGGGACCCCAAGAGTGGCCTGAGCCCCCAGTGACCCCACAGTGACCCCACAGTGACCCCACAGTGACCCTGAGACTGGCCTGAACCCAAAGGGACCCCGGAGTGACCCCAAGGATGGCCTGAGCCCCGTTAGAGACTCCTCAGTGACCCCTGAGGGACCCCATGGTGACCCCACAGTGACCCCGAGAGTGACCCTGGCAGTGGCCTGAGCCCGAGGGACCCCAGAGTGCCCCCAGAGCCCCAAGAACCACCCCAAAGTCACCCCAAAACCCTGAGAGTGTCCCCAAAACCCTGAGAGTGACCCCAAAACCCTGAGAGTGACCCCAAAACCCTGAGTCCCCCCAGAACCCCTAGAGTGACCCCAGAACCCCGAGAGTGACCCCAGAGTCCTGAGAGTGACCCCAGAACCCCGAGATTCACCCCAAAACTCTCAGTTCCTTCTCAGAACCCCGAGATCCCCCCCAGCCCCTTCCCTCAGGGTGATTTCCCCAATCAAACCCCAAAAAATCCCCCCGAATTTGGGGGGAGACCCTTGGACCCCGAGCCCCAAAACCCACCTGGATCAACCCCAAATCCTGGAAATCTGAGCCCATTTTAGGGAACAACCTGAAAGGGGATGGGGACCCCAAAATGGGATTGGGATTTGGGGATTTTCAAACAGGGACCCCAAACTGGGATTGGGATTTGGGGATTTTCAAACAGGAATTGGGATTTTGAAAAAGGGAACCCCAAACAGGGATTGGGGTTTTGGGATTTTCACACAGGGACCCCAAACTGGGATTGGGATTTTGGGATTTTGGGATTTTCACACAGGGACCCCAAACTGGGATTGGGATTTTGGGATTTTCAAATAGGAATTGGGATTTTCAAACAGGGACCCCCAAACAGGGATTGGGATTTTAGGATTTTCAAATGGGGACCCCAAACTGGGATTGGGATTTTGGGATTTCAAACAGGAACCCCAAACTGGGATTGGGATTTGGGGATTTTAAAACAGGAACCCCAAACTGGGATTGGGATTTTGGGATTTTCAAATGGGGACCCCCAAACAGGGATTGGGATTTTAGGATTTTCAAATGGGGACCCCAAGCAAGGATTGGGATTTTCAAACAGGGATTGGGATTTCAAACAGGGACCCCAAACTGGGATTGGGATTTTCAAACAGGAATTGGGATTTTGGGATTTTCAATTGGGGACCCCAAACAGGGACTGGGATTTTCAAACAAGGATTGGGATTTTCAAACAGGGACCCCAACACCAGGATTGGGATTTTGGGATGTTAAACAGGGACCCCAAACTGGGATTGGGATTTTGGGATAACAGGGACCCCAAAAGGGATTGGGATTTTGGGATTTTAAACAGGGACCCCAAACTGGGATTGGGATTTTTAAACAAGGATTGGGACTTTCAAACAGGGACCCCAAAAGGGATTGGGATTTTGGGATTTTCAAACTGGGAGCCCAAACTGGGACTGGGATTTTGGGATTTTCAAACAGGGACCCCAAACTGGGATTGGGATTTTGGGATTTTCAAACTGGGACCCCAAACTGGAATTGGGATTTTCAAATGGGGACCCCAAAATGGGATTGGGATTTTGGGATTTCAAACAGGAATCCCAAACTGGGATTTTGGGATTTTCCAACCTTTATTTGCAGCTGGAGGGGGCAGAGGCACCTCTGACCTTCCAGAACCTTCCAGAGCCTGGGAATGGCCCCGTTTGTCTTGGTTTGGGGCCATTTGGGGAGAAAAATCCTAAAGGGGTTTTTTAAAAAAGCAAATTGAAGCAGCCCCTCTGCTGAAGTGGTTTGGGAAAGAGATTTCCTTGGAGAGAAGTGGAAAAAAATATTTATTTAACAGGTAAAATAATCAAAATAAATTACATTTAATTTTATTTTTTTTAATTTAAAAATAAAATTAAATTATATTAATGAAATAAAATTTTAAAATAAAAATATAAAATATAAAAGAACCTAAAATATAAAAATAAAATAAAATTTTATTTTTAAAATAAAATTAATAAATAATAAATAAATAAATAAATAAATAAATAAATAAAATAAAATAAAATTAAATAAACAATAAAAACTTTTGCTGTTTTAAAAGAGATAAGAAACTCAAAGTCTCTTCTCGTGGATTGCAGTTTGGTTTATTTCATTTTTTATTAAAAAAATATTGGAAATGTTGTGGTTGAGGTTTTGGTGGGTCACAGGTGGGAGGTTTGGGAGTTTTTGGGGTGTTTAGGTTTAAATAGGTTTTTAAAAAAAAGGAAAAAATCTACAGCTTAGGGAACTTTTAGGATTTATTAAAATCTTTTTAGGATTTATAAATATCATTTCTGGACTTATAAAAGTAATTTTAGGATTTATTTAATTAGGAATTATAAAAGTTCTTTTAAGATTTATTAAAATAATTTTAGGATATATTGAAGTTCTTTCAGGATTTATTCAAATTCTTCTACGATTTATTGAAGTTCTTTTAGAATTTAATAAAGTCCTTTTAGGATTTACTCTAGTTCTTTTAGGATTTATTTAAGTTATTTTAGGATTTATTAAAGTCCTTTCAGGATTTACTGAAGTTCTTTCAGGATTTATAAAAGTCCTTTTAGGATTTATTAAAATCATTTTAGCATTTATTGAAATTCTTTCTGTATTTACAAAAGTCATTTTAGGTTTTATTGAAGTCCTTTCAGGATTTATTTAAGTAAGTTCTTTTAGGACTGAAGCCCTTTTAGGATTTATTAAAATTCTTTTAGGATTCATTAAAGTCCTTTCAGGATTCATTCAAATCCTTTCAGGATTTATTAAATTCTTTCAGGATTTATAAAAGTCCTTTCAGTATAACTGAAGTTTTTTCAGGATTCATTGCAGTTTTTCAGGATTTACTGCAGTTTTTCAGGATTTACTGAATTCTTTCAGGATTTATTGCAGTTTTTCAGGATTTACTGCAATTTTTCAGGATTTATTGAACTCTTTCAGGATTTAGAAAAGTCCTTTTAGTATAATTGAAGTTTTTTCAGGATTCATTGCAGTTTTTCAGGATTTACTGCAGTTTTTCAGGATTTACTGCAGTTTTTCAGGATTTATTAAACTCTTTCAGTATTTATAAAAGTCCTTTCAGTATAACTGAAGTTTTTTCAGGATTCATTGCAGTTTTTCAGGATTCATTGCAGTTTTTCAGGATTTACTGCAGTTTTTCAGGGTTTATTGAACTCTTTCAGGATTCATTGCAGTTTTTCAGGATTTACTGCAGTTTTTCAGGAATTATTGAACTCTTTCAGTATTTATAAAAGTCCTTTCAGTATAATTGAAGTTTTTTCAGGATTCATTAGAGTTTTTCAGTATTTACTGCAGTTTTTCAGGATTTATTGAACTCTTTCAGGATTCATTGCAGTTTTTCAGGATTTACTGCAGTTTTTCAGGATTTACTGAATTCTTTCAGGATTTATTAAAGTCCTTTCAGTATAATTGAAGTTTTTTCAGGATTCATTGCAGTTTTTCAGGATTTATTTCAGGATTCCACCCCGTGGTTCCTCTCCCCCATCTTTTCCCCCCTGCCCCTGCTGTGCACGCTCTCATTGCAGCCCTCCCTGTTCCGGGCGATCTCGATGGCCAGGAACTGGATCCTGGTGGCTGCAGAGGGGGACAGGGATCAGCTCGGGGGGATTTGGGGTCCCCTCAGCACCCCCAGACCCCAAACCCACCCAGGATGGAATTTTCCTCCGAGTATTCCCCGCGCGAGTCCAGGCGCAGCAGAGTCCCGAAGTTGAAATCCTCCACCACGCCCTCGAAGCTGAGGCAGAATGGGCGCCACTTCTGAGGGGGGAAAAACACCCTCAGAACACCAAAACCCCAATAAAATCCCAATAAAACCCCCTCACAAAACCCCACACACCGCCTTGGGATAAAATCCCAATAAAATCCCCCTCAAACGCCACCCAAGCCTTGGCCTGGCCTAGTTGAAATCCTCCACCACGCCCTCGAAGCTGAGGCAGAACAGGCGCTACTTCTGAGGGGGGAAAAAACACCCTCAGAACACCAAAATCCCAATAAAATCCCAATAAAACCCCCTCACAAAACCCCACACACCGCCTTGAGGGAAAATTCCAATAAAATCCCCCCCAAACGCCACTAAACCACCCCAAAAGGCCACCCAAGCCTTGGCCTGGCCTAGCTGAAATCCTCCACCACGCCCTCGAAGCTGAGGCAGAACGGGCGCCACTTCTGAGGGGGGAAAAACACCCTCAGAACACCAAAATCCCAATAAACTCCAATAAAATCGCAATAAAACCCCCCCAAACCACACAAAGCCCCCCAAACCCCATCCAAGTCTTTGCCTGGCCTAGTTGAAATCCTTCACCATCCCCTCAAAGCTGAGGCAGAACGGGCGCCACTTCTGGGGGGAGAAAAACACCCTCAGAACACCAAAATCTCAATAAAAGGCCCCCAAACTCCACTAAAACCCCCTCACAAAACGTCACACACTGCCTTGGGGGAAAATCCCAATAAAATCCCCCAAACCCCACCCAAGCCTTGGCCTGGCCTAGCTGAAATTCTCCACCACGCCCTTGAAGCTGAGGCAGAACGGGCGCCACTTCTGAGGGGGGAAAAACACCCTCAGAACACCAAAACCCCAATAAAACCCCTCCAAACCCCAATAAAACCCCCTCACAAAACCCCACACACCGCCTTGGGATAAAATCCCAATAAAATCCCCCTCAAACGCCACCCAAGCCTTGGCCTGGCCTAGTTGAAATCCTCCACCACGCCCTCAAAGCTGAGGCAGAACAGGCGCCACTTCTGTGGGGGAAAAAACACCCTCAGAACACCAAAATCCCAATAAAAAGGGGAGAAATCCCACTAAAACCCCTCCAAACCCCACTAAACCCCCCCTAAAACCCCTCAAATTCTGCCAAGCCTTGGCCCTGTAGCTGAAATCCTCCACCAGGCCCTCAAAGTGGAGGCGCCACTTCAGGGGGGATAAAAACACCCTCAGCACCCCAAAACCCCAATAAAACCCCAATAAACCCCCCCAAACTCCACTAAAACCCCTTCACAAAATGCCACACACTGCCTTGGGGGAAAATCCCAATAAAAGCCCCCAAACCCCACCCAAGCCTTGGCCTGGCCTAGCTGAAATTCTCCACCACGCCCTTGAAGCTGAGGCAGAACGGGCGCCACTTCTGAGGGGGGAAAAACACCCTCAGAACACCAAAATCCCAATAAAACCCCTCCCAAACTCCACTAAAACCCCTTCACAAAACCCCACACACTGCCTTGGGGGGAAATCCCACTGAAATCCCCTCCCAACCCTTGGCCTGGCCTAGCTGAAATCCTCCAACACACCCTCAAAGCAGAGGCGTCATTTCTGAGCGGTTAAAAAACACCCTCAGCACCCCAAAACCCCAATAAAACCACAATAAAACCCCAATAAACCCCCCCCCAAACTCCACTAAAACCCCCTCACAAAACCCCACACACTGCCTTGGGGGAAAATCCCAATAAAACCCCCCAAACCCCACCCAAGCCTTGGCCTGGCCTAGTTGAAATCCTTCACCATCACCTTGAAGTTCAGGCAGAACAGGTGCCACTTCTGGGGGGTAAGAACACCCTCAGTACACCAAAACCCCAATAAAACTCCTCCAAACCCCAATAAAACCTCCTCACTAAACCCTATCCACAGCCTTGGGAGGAAATCCCACTAAAACCCCTCCAAGCCTTGGCCCTGTAGCTGAAATCCTCCACCACGCCCTCAAAGCTGAGGCAGAACGGGCGCCACTTCTGAGGGGGGGAAAAACACCCTCAGCACCCCATAATCCCAATAAAACCGCAATAAAATCCCAATAAACCCCCCCGAACCACACAAAAACCTCCCAAACCCCATTAAAATGCCCCCAAACCCCACTAAAACCCCCCCAAACGCCACCCAAGCCTTGGCCTGGCCTAGTTGAAATCCTTCACCATCACCTTGAAGTTCAGGCAGAACGGGCGCCACTTCTGGGGGGCAAAAACACCCTCAGCACCCCAAAACCCCAATAAAATCCCAATAAAACCCCCCCAAACCACACAAAGCCCCCCAAACCCCACCCAAGCCTTGGCCTGGCCTAGTTGAAATCCTCCACCATCCCCTCGAAGCAGAGGCGCCATTTCTGAGGGGTTAAAAACAGCCTCAGCACCCCAAAATCTTACTAAAAAGTGGGGAAATCCCACTAAAAAGGGGGTAAACCCCACTAAAACCCCCCAAACACCACTAAAAACCCCCAAAACCCTTCCCAAGCCTCGGCCCAGTAGCTGAACTCCTTCATCACCCCCTCAAAGCGGAGGTGCCACTTCTAGGGGGTTAAAGACGCCCTCAGCACACCAAAATCCCACAAAAAAGAGGGGAAACCCACTAAAACCCGTCAAACAACCCCTGAGGTTTTTGGGTTTTTTAGGATATTTTTGGCAGGTTTTGGGGTTTTTTGGGTTTTTTGTGGTTTTGAGTTTTTTTGGCATTTGGGGTTTTTTTGAGGTATTTTTGGGGTTTTTTGAGGTACTTTTGGGGTAATTTTTAAGGGTTTTTTGGGGGGTTTGGTTTTTTTTTTTTATTATTTGTGTTTTAGGGGTTTTTTGAGGTATTGTTTGGTGTTTGGGGTTTTTTTGAGATATTTTTGGGGGGTTTTTTAAGGTATTTTTTGGGCTTTTAGGGTTTTTTGAGGTATTTTGAAGGAAACTACATTAAAAAGGAGGGAAACCCCACTAACCCCCTCTCCCCAAACCCCACTAAAACCCCAACTCCCCCCCACCTCCTTGGCTGCCTCAGATTTCAGCTCCTCGGGGTCCAGCACGTCCACGCGCAGGTTCCGGAAGGTTCTGCGGAATTCCTCATAGATCCGCTCGTCCACCTGGGTGAGCTTCAGGAACTTGGGCTCCACGGAGGAGATCAGCTGTGGGGGGAGCATCAGCTGGGACACCCCAAAACCCCATTCCAAAACCCCAAAACCTCACCCCAAAATCCCAAAATGCCAAAACCCCACCCCAAAACCCCATCCCAAAGCCCCAAAACCTCACCCCAAAACCCCCAAAATCCCACCCCAAAACCCCCAAAATGCCAAAACCCCAAAATGCCCCAAAAGCCTAAAATGCCAAAGCCCCAAAACCCCCAAAATCCCACCCCAAAACCCCAAAATGCCAAAATCCCACCCCAAAAGCCCAAAAACCCACCCCAAAGCTACAAAAACCCAAAGTCCCAAAACCCCACCCCAAAACCCCCAAAATGCTGAACCCCCAAAATGTCAAAACCCCACCCCAAAGCCCCAAAACCCTAAAATGCCAAAGCCCCAAAACCCCCAAAATTCCATCCCAAAACACCCAAAACCCCAAAATGCCAAAATCCCACCCCAAAAGCCCAAAAACCCACCCCAAAGCCCCAAAAACCCAAAGCCCCAAAACCCCACCCCAAAACCCCAAAATGTCAAAATCCCACCCCAAAACCCCCAAAATGCTGAACCCCCAAAATGTCAAAACCCCACCCCAAAGCCCCAAAACCCTAAAATGCCAAAGCCCCAAAACCCCCAAAATCCCACCCCAAAACCCCCAAAACCCCCAAATCCCACCCCAAAAGCCCAAAATCCCACCCCAAAGCCCCAAAAATCCAAAGCCCCAAAACCCCACCCCAAAACCCCAAAATGCCAAAATCCCACCCCAAAACCCCCAAAATGCTGAACCCCCAAAATGCCAAAACCCCACCCCAAAGCCCCAAAACCCTAAAATGCCAAAGCCCCAAAACCCCCAAAATTCCATCCCAAAACACCCAAAACCCCAAAATGCCAAAATCCCACCCCAAAAGCCCAAAAACCCACCCCAAAGCTACAAAAACCCAAAGCCCCAAAACCCCACCCCAAAACCCCCAAAATGCTGAACCCCCAAAATGCCAAAACCCCACCCCAAAGCCCCAAAACCCTAATATGCCAAAGCCCCACAGCCCCAAAACTCCACTCCAAAACCCCCAAAATCCCACCCCAAAACCCCCAAAATGCCAAAGCCCCACCCCAAAGCCCCAAAACCCTAAAATGCCAAAGCCCCAAAACTCCACTCCAAAACCCTAAAAGCCCAAAACCCCACCTCAAAACCCCAAAGCCCTGCCCCAAAACCCTACCCCAAAATGCCCCAAATCCCCAAAGTCCCACTCCAAAGCCCCAAAACCCCACCCCAAAACCCCAAAATGCCCCAAAGCCCCAAAACCCCACTCCAAAAACCCAAAATGCCAAAACCCACCCCAAAACACCAAATCCCCACCCTAAAGCCTTAAAATGCCAAAACCCCAAACTGCCACAACCCCACCCCAAAACCCCAATATCCCACACCAAAGCCCCAAAACTCCAAACCCCAAAACCCCAAACCTCCAAACCCCCAAAACCCCAAAATTCAACCCCAAAACGCCAAAACCCCAAAATTCCACCCCAAAACCCCAAACCCCACACTCACGTTGAAGTAGACCTGGGCGTGCTGATGCGCCTTCATGGCCCAGGCCAGCTCCACGCGGGGCTGGGTGGCACCAGGGACACCTGGGTCACCTCCTGGGGACAAACGTCCCCTGGGGGGGTCCCCCATCCCATTTCGGGGACCCCCTCCCCGTTTTTGGGGTGTTGTCCCCGTTTTTGTGGGGGTTTTCCTGCCTTTGGGGTTCCTCTCTTCCCGTTCTGTTTTTTTTTTCTTTTTGGGGTTTTCCTCCACCCAGGGGACAAGGGTGGGACCCCTCTGTTGGGACTGAGAGCCCCAAAACTGGGACACCCCAAAATTGGGATCCCCCCCTGGATTGGGGGAATACCCCAAAACCTGGACCCCCGCCCAAGATTGGGACCCCTCCTGCATTGGGGGAACCCTCCAAAACTGGGGACCCTCAAAACGGGGACGCCCTCCCAGGACTGGGACCCCCTCCTTGGACTGGGGGAACCCCCCAAAACTGAGATTCCCCAAAACTGGGACTCCCCTCCCAAGACTGGGATCCCAAAAGTTGGAAGCCCCAAATCTGGGACTTCCCCTGTGAGGACAGGGACCTTCCTATATGGACTGGGACCCCCCAAAACTGGGATACCCCAAAAATGGGACCCCCTCCCAGGACTGGGACTCCCCCTTGGACTGGGGGAACCCCCCAAAACTGAGACCCCTCAAAACTGGGACACCCCAAAGCTGGAACCCCCAAATCTGACACCCCCCGCAAGGACAGGGACCCCCAGAGTGGGAACCCCCCAAGACAGGGACCCCAAAGCCGAGACCCCCCTCCCAGGACAGGGAACCCCAAAAGATGAAACCCCATCAGAGCTGGGACCCCCCTGCAAGGACAGGGACACCCAGGGCAGGGACCCCCAAACCTGTGACCCCCTCCCAGTAAGGGACCCAGTTCCCCCAGTGCTCCCAGTCCCCCCACCCTCAGTCCCCCCAGTGCCACCATTCCCATTCCTCCCAGTCTCCCCATTCCCAAGGTCCCCAGTCCCCCCAGTGTCCCCATTGTCACTCACCTTCCCAGTCCCAGTCCCCTCCAGTGTCTCCAGTCCCCCCACTGTCCCCCCCAGTGCCCCAAATCCCCCCAGTGTCCCCCAGTGTCCCCATTCCCAGTCCCCCCAGTGTCCCCATTGTCACTCACTTTCCCAGTCCCAGTCCCCTCCAGTGTCTCCAGTCCCTCCAGTGTCTCCAGTCCCCCCAGTGTCCCCATTCCCAGTCCCCCCAGTGTCCCCATTGTCACTCACTTTCCCAGTCCCAGTCCCCTCAGTGTCCCCATTCCCCCCAGTGTCCCAGTGTCCCCCCCAGTGTCTCCAGTCTGTGCAGTCCCTCCATTCCCAGTCCCCCCAGTGACCCCATTCCCAGCGCCCCTAGTGTGCCCCTACCTCCCCCAGTGTCCCTGCAGTGTCCCCAGTGTCCCTCCAGTTCCCCCAGTGCCCCATTCCCCCCAGTGGCTCCAGTGTCACTCACTGTCCCAATCCCCCCCAGTTCCCCCAGTGCCCCCATTCCCAATCCCCCAGTGCCCCCAATGTCCCTGGTCCCCATTCCCAGCCCCAGTGTCCCCCCAGTGTCACTCACTTTCCCAATCCCCCCAGTTCCCCCATTCCCAGTTCCCCCCAGTGTCCCCAGTCTCCACAGTGTCCCCCCCAGTGTCACTCACTTCCCCAATCCCCCCAGTTCCCCCAGTGCCCCCATTCCCAATCCGCCCAGTGTCCCCCAGTTCCTCCAGTGTCCCCATTCCTAGTCCCCCTCAGTGTCCGCAGTCCCCCCAGTGTCACTCACTTTCCCAATCCCCCCAGTGTCCCCCCAGTTCCCCCAGTGTCCCCAGTCTCCCCCCAGTGTCACTCACTGTCCCAGTCCCCTCCAGTCTCCCCAATCCCCACAGTGTCCCCCCAGTGCCCCCAATCCAGCCAGTGCCCCCAGTCCCCCCATTCTCAATCCCCCCAGTGTCACCCCAGTGTCCCCATTCCCAGTTTCCCCGATCCCCCCAGTCCCCAATCCCAGTCCCCCCAGTGTCACTCACTTTCCCAATCCCCCCAGTGTCCCCCCAGTGTCCCCCCAGTGTCACTCACTTTCCCAATCCCCCCAGTTCCCCCAGTGACCCCATTCCCAGTCCCCCCCAGTGTCACTCACTTTCCCAATCCCCCCAGTGTCCCCCAGTGTCCCCCAGTGTCTCCCCAGTGTCACTCACTTTCCCAATCCCCCCAGTGTCCCCCCAGTGTCCCCCCAGTGTCACTCACGTCGTTGCCGAAGCTCTCCGCGGGCAGCGACAGCGCCTGAGCGGCCGCCGCGGCCTCGCCGGGACCCTGCGGGGACACGGGAATGAGACACCGCGGGGACACGGGGACAGGGAAACACGGGGACACAGGGGACACGGAACACAGGGACAGGACCCCCAGAGCCACCCAGGACCCCCCGTGCCCCCCAGTCTCACCAGCCCCGCCAGCCCCGCCGCCGCCATCGCTGCCGGAAGGGGAGGGGCACCGGGACCGGAGGGGACACAGGGGACCGGGGAGGGGACAGGGGAGACACGGGGGGGACAGAGGGGACCAGAGGGACATGGGGGGCACGGGGGGACACAGAGGGACACGAGGGGATGGGGGGGACACGGGGGCACGGGGGGCGGGACAAGGGGGGGACAGAGGGGACGGGAGGGACAACAGGGGAACACGAGGGGAACACGGAGGGGGGACGGGGGGAGACAGGCGACCCGGAGGGACAGAGGGAGGGACGGGGGGGACACAGAGGGACAGATGGGACGGGGGGACAGAGGGGACATGGGGCGCGGGGGAGGGACAAGGGGAACACAGAGGGGAGGGAGGGGACAGAGGAGACACGAGGGGACCCCGGAGGGACACGCAGGATCGAGGGACAAGGGGACACGGGGGGACACCGGAGGGACTGGGAATGAGGGAATAGGGGGACACGTGGAGCGGGGGAGGGACAAGGGGGTAGAGAGGGGACGGGGGGGACATGGAGGGGACAGAGGAGACACGAGGGGACACGGGAGGGACAGGCAGGACCGAGGGACAACGGGACTGGGGAGACACTGGGGGGACAGAGGGGACACGTGGGGCGGGAGAGGGACAAGGGGAGGACAGAGAAAACGGGGGGACAGAGGGGACAACGGGTGGACGCCTGGGGCAGGGGGGATCAGGGGGACACGGGAGGGACACGCAGGACCGAGGGACACGGAGGGAGACAGGGGGACATCGAGGGACACAGGACAACACAAGGGGAGCTCAGGGCACGAGGGGACATGGGAGTGACACGGGGGGACATTGAGGGACAGACAGGACAGCACAGGACATGCGGGGACAGGGAGTGACATGGTGGGGACACGAGGGGGACACGGGGTGACATCGGGGGACACAGAACACGGGGGGACACATGGGGTGGGGAACACACGGGGGGGACACACGGGGACATGGAGGGGACACATGGGGTGAGGGACACGGGGGGCACAGGGACACGAGGTGACATGGACGGGACGACACGGGGGGACATCGAGGAACACAGGAGAACACGGGGGGACACGCGAGGCAAGGGGACACGGGTGATGTGAGGGGACGCGGGAGAACATCCGGGGGGACATGGAGGGGACACGTGAGGACACGCGGGACATAGGGACACAAGGTGACATGGAGGGGACACACGAGATGTGAGGGGACACAGGACAACGTGGGGGAACATCGGGGGACATCAAGAAACAGGGGTGACATCGAGGGACACGTGGGGACATAGAGGGTACACGCGGGGTGAGGGACACGTGGGGACACGCGGGGCTTAGGGACACAAGGTGACATGGAGGGGACAACCCAGGGGGACACGCGAGATGTGAGGGGACACAGGAGAACGTGGGGGGACATCGGGGAACATCAAGAAACAAGGGGTGACATCGAGGGACACGGGGGGACATGGAGGGGACACGTGGGGTGGGGGACACGTGGGGACATGGAGGGGACAACACGGGGGGACACACGAGTTAAGGGGACACAGAGGAACGTGGAGGAACATCGGGGGACATCAAGAAACAAGGGGTGACATCGAGGGACAACACGGGGGGACACAGGAGATGTGAGGGGACACAGGAGAACGTGGGGGAACATCGGGGGACATGGAGGGGACACGGAGGGGACACACGAGGCAAGGGGACACGGGTGATATGCGGGGACACGGGTGACATGGAGGGGACACGGGGGGACATGGGGGGACATGGGTGACATGGAGGGGACACAGGGGGACATCGAGGGACACCCGGGGACACTCAGGACGGGGCCACCACAGCGATGTCCCCGCACTGTGACCTGTCACGCAGCGTGGGGGGGGTGCTGGGTCTCCCACGCTCATTAACCCCCGCACCTGAGTAGTTAATTAACTAATTACCCGCGCGGCTGCTCCTAATTACTCTGGGGGTGTGGGGGGTGTGGGCGGGGTCCCTGTGACCCCATAAATGCCGCTCTGGGGTGGCCCCGCTGTTTGTGGGGTCCCGAACCGCGGCGCTGCTTTGGGTGAGTCTTTGGGGGGTGGGGGGGCGCTGAATTTTGGGGATTTTCCCAAAATTTGGATTTTCCCGCAGTTCTGTGTGTGTGCGTGTCCCCTCCCCAGGCTGTGCCACCCCCGAGCCGTGTCCCCTCCCCAGCCATGTCCTTCACGGACAGCACCGACAGCGGCTCCGACAGACCCGTGTCCGTCCTTTGGGGTGAGTGTCACCCCCTTCCCCACCCCAAAATTCCTCCAGAGTGTCCCCCCCTGCCCGGGGGGACCCGGGGGTGGCTCTGTCCCCTCTCTGTCCCCTGCTGTCCCCGCAGGGTGCGAGCTGAGCAGCGCCAGGAGCTCCTGCACCTTCCGAGTGAGCGAGGATTGGAGCTGCGAGCAGCAGCTGGTGCTGCGCACGGTGAGCAAAAATATCCTAAAAATGTCCCCAAAATATCCTAAAAAAAAAACCCTAAGACCTGAAAAAATACCCGCCAAAACCCCTTAAAATACCAAAAAAAATTAGACCCCAAAACCCAAAGAAATACTGTCCAAAAGAAACCCAAAACCAAAATAATACCCCCAAACCACTTCAAAAATACCCAAAGAGAGACCCCCAAAAGAAACCCAAAAATTTTCCCCCCAAAAAACCGCTAAAACCCCCCCAAAAAAACCCTCAAAATCTCAAAAAATACCCCCCAAAAAAACCCCAAATACCCCCCAAATATACCCCAAAAAATATGCCCAAAAAACCCTAAACCCGAAAAAATACACCCAAAAATACCCCCCAAATATACCACAAAAAACCCCTAAAACCTAAAAAAATACACCCAAAACCTCCCAGAAATACCTCAAAGAAACCCCCAAAAATAGCCTAAAAAACAAAAAACTCGAGGGGTCTGCGGGGAGTTTGTTCTTCCCACTGCCTGGGGTTAATAATTAGTTAATTAATGAATTAATTGGGATGTGGGAGCGATGGCGGCGGGCAGGGAGGGGGTGCTGCTGTCCCTCAGCCCCCAAATTCCCGGCGCTGCTCGGGCTCCTGATGGGATATTGGCTGGGCAGGGGCTCCCCTCACCCCAAAAAACCCCAATGTTGGGGTTCAGCCGCATTTTGGGGGTGTCTTGAGGGGATTTTCTCCTTTCCCCTGCCCAGGTGTGCCTGGGGGAGGCGGCCCGGGATGAGTTCCACGTGCTCGAGGTGGTGGCCGAGGACGGCGACAGCCGCGTCCCGGTGCCGCTGGCCACGCTCAAACCCTCGGTGCTGCCCATGGTGAGGCCCGGGGGGGCTCCGGGAGGGGTCTGGGGGCTGCAGGGGCTGCCCCTGTCCCGAGGAGGGGTCTGGGGGCTGCCCCTGTCCCGAGGAGGGGTCTGGGGGCCCTCCCGGGAGGGGTCTGGGGGCTGCAGGGGCTGCCCCTGTCCCGAGGATGGGTCTGGGGGCCCTCCCGGGAGGGCTCCGGGGGTCTGGGGGCTGTCCCGGGCGTTGCCGCTGTCCCGGGAAGGGTCTGGGGGCTTCAGGGGCTGCCCCTGTCCCGAGGAGGGGTTTGGGGGCCCTCCCGGGAGGGCTCCGGGGGTCTGGGGGCTCCAGGGGCTGCCCCTGTCCCAAGGAGGGGTCTGGGGTCTCCCGGGAGGGGTCTGGGGGCTGTCCCGGGCGTTGCTACTGTCCCAGGAAGGGTCTGGGGGCTGCTCCTGTCCTGGGTAGGGACTGAGGGGGGATTGGGGGCTCCTCCGGGGGCTGCTGTTGTCTCGGGGGTCTGGGGGTTATCCCTGGGGGGGTTCGAGGGGCTCCGAGGGTCCGGGGGCTGTCCCGGGAGGGGTCTGGGGGCTCCAGGGGCTGGCCCTGTCCCGAGGATGGGTCTGGGGGCTGTCCCGGGTATTGCCACTGTCCCGGGAAGGGCCTGGGGGCTGCTCCTGTCCTGGGGAGGGACAGAGGGGGGATTGGGGGCTGCTGTTGTCTCGGGAGTCTGGGGGTTATGCTCGGGGGGCTCCGAGGGTCCGGGGACTGTCCCGGGGAGGGCTCTGGGATTTGGGGGCTTCTCCGGGGGGCCGCTCCTGTCCCCCGGGAGGGGTCTGGGGGCCGCTCCTGTCCCCCGGGAGGGGTCTGGGGGCCGCTCCTGTCCCCCGGGAGGGGTCTGGGGGCTGCTGCTGTCCCGGGGGTCGCTGTTGCAGTCCCGGGGGGGCTGCCAGGGTTCATTCCCACCCCCATTTTCCAGGCCTCGCTGGCCGGAGTGGAGCTGAGCCCCCCGGTGACCTTCCGGCTGCGGGCCGGCTCCGGACCCCTCTTTGTCAGCGGCCAGCACGTGTCCAGTGAGTATCGGGGTACCCCCGAGCCCCCCGTTCGTGTCCAGTGAGTATCGGGGTACCCCTGAGCCCCCCCACGTGTCCAGTGAGTATCGGGGTACCCCTGAGCCCCCCCACGTGTCCAGTGAGTATCGGGGTACCCCTGAGCCCCCCCACGTGTCCAGTGAGTATCGGGGTACCCCTGAACCCCCGTTCGTGTCCAGTGAGTATCGGGGTACCCCTGACCCCCCCACACGTGTCCAGTGAGTATCGGGGTACCCCTGAGCCCCCCATTCGTGTCCAGTGAGTATCGGGGTACCCCTGAGCCCCCCATTCGTGTCCAGTAAGTATCGGGGTGTCCCCCATGTGTCCAGTGAGTATCGGGGTACCCCTGAACCCCCCCCCAGGGTTCGTGTCCAGTGAGTATCGGGGTACCCCCGACCCCATGAACCCCCCCTCCCCGCGTGTCCAGTGAGTATCGGGGTGTCCCCCATGTGTCCAGGGAATATCGGGGTGTCCCTGACCCCCTGAACCCCCCCTGCCTGTCCAGTGGCTATCGGGGTGTCCCCTTCATGTGTCCTGTGAGTATCGGGGTCCCCTCCACGTGTCCAGTGATTATCGGGGTGTCCCCCCCCACCCCATGAGCCCCCCCGGGTGTCCAGTGACTATTGGGGTATCCCTTTCATGTGTCCCGTGAGTATTGGGGTCCCCTCCATGTGTCCAATGACTATCGGGGTGTCCCCTCCACCCCCTGACCCCCCTCCACGTGTCCAGTGATTATCGGGGTGTCCCCCACCCCATGAACCCCCCCCGGGTGTCCAGTGAGTATTGGGGTGTCCCCCACGTGTCCAGTGACTATCGGGGTGTCCCCTCCATGTGTCCCGTGAGTATTGGGGTCCCCCCTGTGTGTCCAATGACTATCGGGGGGGTCCCCCACTCCCTAACCCCCCCCTCCCAACGTGTCCTGTGAGTATTGGGGTCCCCCTGACCCCCCTCCACGTGTCCAGTGATTATCGGGGTTCCCTCAACCGCCCCCCGCACGTTCACTGAGTATTGGGGTCCCCCTCACACCCCCCGCGTGTCCCCTGAGCAATATTGGGGGTCTGGGGGCTCAGCCGGCCTCTCCCGCAGTCATGGACCTGAGCTCGGATGAGGATGACGATGATGATGAGGAGGAGGAGGAAGAGGAAGCAGCAGAGGAGGCCCCCAAGAAGCCCCCCAAGGGCTCAGGTGCCCAGAAGGGCAGCACGGCCAAGGTCAGCACCTGAGGGGGGGCGCCGGGGGGGTTTTGGGGTCCCCAAATTCCTCTCTGTTATGGGGATGAGCCGCGACCTTCATCCCTGGAGGGAGGAAGACTCCTCACCCTCCGTCTCTTTCTCTCTCCCGTAGAAAAGGAAGCGGGAAAAGGAGGAGGAGCCGTGAGTATGAAACCCTGGGACTGGGGAGGGGTCCCCACGGCCGGGACCCCCACCCCGACCCCCGATTCTGTCCCAGCAGGAACAGCCTGGCCCCTGCTCGTCCTCCCCCTGCCAAGGTAGGAGCAGCTCCAAGGGGGCGTCCCCGACCCCCCCAATCCCTGGGGACACCGGGCCGGGGGTCCTGGGCAGCACCGCTGGACCCAAAAATGGGGGGGAAAGCGCAAATTTGGGGGTTCTCCCCCATATTGAGCCCCCTCCCCGTTCTGGCAGGGACGTGGAACCGGCCGGGGCAGGAAAGGAGCAGCCAAGAAATGATGGGAATTGGGGAATTCCGGGAATTCCACCCAGGTGAGGATTGGGGTGAGGGCTCTGGGGGGCGGCTCTGACCCCACAGCAGGGTCACCCCCCCTAAAAATCCTTTTCCTCCTTCCCCTCCAGGTGCCTGGGATCAGCAGCAGCGGCTGGTGGTGGTGGTGGTGGTGTCGTTCCCTATTAAATAAAGCACATTTTGCACTCCTGGATCCCCGTGCTGCTGCGGAGGGGGGCTGTGGGAGCACCCCCCAACCTGGATTTGGGGGGCCGGGGCTGCTCCCCACCTGTGGGGGGGGCTGGGGTCGCCCCCTACCCTGGATTTGGGGGGCGGTGAGAAGGGGGGAAAGAGGGATTAGGGGGACAGGATGGGATCCCTCTGACCTGGCTGGGATTTGGGAGGGGATTGAGGGGTCCTGAGGCATCACTTGGGGCAGTGAGGGGGGGTTCACCCCGCTCTGCACCCCCGGGATGGGGTTGGGGACAGAGGGGCGGGGTCACAGCTGTGACAGCAGCGCTGTCCCCTCCTCGTGGGGGCTGTGGCACCCTCGGGAGGCGCTGGCAGCTCCTGGCACACCCCAGGTCACATCCCCGGGATAATGATGGCTCCACAGCCACCACCCATCCCTCCCTGGATCCACGGGATTGTCCTGCACTCCTTCCACCCCTGTGTGTGCCCACAGGACTCTCCTTCACTCCCTCGTCCCTCAGTGAGGCCGAAGGATGCTCCTGCACCTCCTTCCATCCCTCTGTGTGTCCAGAGGATTGTCCTGCACCTCCTCCATCCCTCTCTGAATCCACAGGATTGTCCTGCACATCCTTCCATCCCTCTGTGTGTCCAGGGGATGGTCTTGCACCCCCTCATCCCTCTCTGAATCCACAAGGATGCTCCCGGTGCCTCTTCCATCCCTCTCTCAATCCACAGGATTGTTCTGCACTCTTTGTCTCCCTCTGTGTGTCCAGAGGATTGTCCTGCACCTCCTCCCCATCCCTCTGTGTCTCCCCAGGACTGTCCTGCTCTCCTTCCATCCCTCACTGAATCCACAGGACTGTTCTGCACCCTCTCCATCCCTCAGTGAGGCCGAAGGACGCTCCTGCACCTCCTCCATCCCCCTGTGTGTGTCCGCAGGACTGTCCTGCACCTCCTCCATCCCTCTCTCAATCTACAGGACTGTCCTGCAGTCCTTCCATCCCTCTGTGTGTCCAGGGCATTGTCCTGCACTCCTTCCATCTCCCTGTGAGGCCAAAGGATGCTCCTGCATTTCCTCCATCCCTCTCTGAATCTCTTGGATTGTCCTGCACTCCTCCATGTCTCACTGAGGCTGAAGGATGCTCCTGCACTTGCTCCATCACTTGGCAAGGCCAGAGGATTGTCCTGCACTCCTCCATCCCTCTGTGTGTCCAGGGGATTGTCCTGCACTCCCTCATCCCTCTCTGAATCCACAAGGATGCTCCTGGTGCCTCCTCCATCCCTCTCTCAATCCATAGGATTGTTCTGCTCTCCTTCCATCCCTATGTGTGCCCACAGGACTCTTCCTTCACTCCCTCGTCCCTCAGTGTGTCCAGGGGATTGTCCTGCATCTCCTCCCCATCCCTCTGTGTCTCCCCAGGATTGCCCCGCTCTCCCTCCATCCCTCTCTAAATCCACAGGACTGTTCTGCACCCCCTCCATCCCTGTCTAAATCCAGAGGACTGTCCTGCACATTCTCCATCCCTCTGTGTGTCCAGAGGACTGTCCTGCACCTCCTCCCCATCCCTGTGTGCGTCCAGGGGACTGTCCTGCACTCCCTCAATCTCTCTGTGTGTCCAGAGGATTGTCCTTCACCTCCTCCCCATCCCTCTGTGTCTCCCCAGGACTGTCCCGCACTCCTTCCATCCCTCTCAAAATCCACAGGATTGTCCTGCACTCCTTCCATCCCTTTGTGTGTCCAGAGGACTCTCTTGCACTCCTCTATGTCTCAGTGAAGCCAAAGCATGCTCCTGCACCTCCTCCATCCCTCTGTGTCTCCCCAGGATTGTCCCGTTCTCCCTCCATCCCTCTCTAAATCCACAGGACTGTTCTGCACCCCGTCCATCCCTGTCTAAATCCAGAGGACTGTCCTGCACATTCTCCATCCCTCTGTGTGTCCAAAGGATTGTCCTGCGCCTCCTCCTCATCCCTCTGTGTCTCCCCAGGACTGTCCCACTCTCCTTCCATCCCTCACTAAATCCACACGACTGTCCTGCACTCCTTCCATCCCTTTGTGTGTCCAGAGGACTGTCCTGCACTCCTCTACGTCTCGGTGAAGCCGAAGGATGCTCCTGCATCTCCTCCATCCCTCTGTGTGTCCAGGGGATTGTCCTGCACTCCCTCCATCCCTTTCTAAATCCATAGGACTGTCCCGCACTCCTTCCATCCCTCACTAAACCCACAGGACCGTCCTGCACATTCTCCATCCCTCTCTGAGCCCACAGGACGCTCCTGCACCTCCTCCCTCCCTGGCCGAGCCCCGGGGCCTCTCCTGCCCCCGCTGCAGCTCCGGGCGCTCCCCGGTGCCGCTCCCGCATCTCCCGGAGCCGCTCCCGGTGCGGCGGCGGGCGGGGGGCGGTCGCTGTGGTAACGCGCGTGCGGCGCAGGGGCGGGAGGGCTGCTCGGCGCGGGGATGGCTCCCGGCGGACGGGCAGCGCTGCCTGCGGGCCATGGGCTCCCCTGAAGGTAGGGCCTGACCCCCGCGCCCCATCCCGCACCCCCGCACCGGCACCGGGGCGACCCAGCGGGCTCCGCGCTCGGTTCGAGTGGGTGCATGAAACACCGCGCGTTAGAGCGGGATCGGGGCGCCCCCAAACTCCCCCCGGCGTGTCGGTGCCACGGCCGGGTCAGGAGCCAGAGGAGCCCCCGGGCGCAGGTGGCAGCCGCCGAGCAGCCGCTGCGATCGTCTTCATGCTTGAGAAACTGGGTTAGTGGCGGCGGAGAGGCGGCCGCAGCCTCGATGATTCACGGGCACGGCCCCGGGGGGCGGCGGGGGCCGGAGGAGCCCCCCGGGCCCGCGGGGGGGTGGCGGAGCCAGGACCGGGATGCTCCGGCCAGCCAGGCCGGCCCTGGCGCTGAAGGACGCGCGTGTGGATCCCCCCGGGGCTGTGTCCCTGCCAGATGTTCACCTCTGGGCCTGGATCCTCCCAGATGTGCAGCCCTGGGCGCGTTTCCTCCCAGATGCGCGCCCCGGACACACCCCAGGCCCTGCGCGTCCATCCGGAGGGGTCCGGCTGCCCTTTCCTGAGCGGGGTGGGGGGAAACTGAGGCAGCGAGGAGCAGAAGCAGCGAGGAGGAGCCCCCGACCGGGAGCTGCTGCTGCTGCTGTCACCAGGCAGCGCTCCCACACAGAGCCGGGAATAGACTCCGGAGCCCGGCGCTGCGGCACCAACGCAGCCCCGCCGCCCCCGGCGGGTCCGGCCGCGGCTCCGCTCCCGTGCCGGTTCCCGGGATGCCGGGATCGCGATCCGAGCGGCCCCGGAGGGATGGAGGCGGCAGCAGCCCCCTGTGCCCTGCCCTGCTCAGGACCGCGACCCCCAGGGTTTGGGGGGGATTGGGGTTTTGGGGGTTCAGCTCTCCCCGCCAGAGCCCAGCGCTCGGTTGTGCAGATTCCCAGCACCTCCCAACCTGCGCCGGTGCCGCGGATGGAAATTCCCGCTGGATTTCCCCTCCCGGGGGCAGCCAGGAGTGGGCGCAGCGCCCCCAGACCCATCCTGGGGGTCGCATCGGGCGGGAGGTTCCGTGCTCCCTCCCCCGCCCTCGCCCCACGCTGCCGCAGCCCCGGGAGGCGCCGGGGGAGCCCAAATCCCTCCAAAATCCCTCCGGGGGAAGCGGGGGCAGCCGCGCCCGGTGCCCAGCGGGGGCCGGGGGGTGCCAGGGCTGCCCCTGGCAGCGGGGCCAGGCCGGGTTATTCCTGTTTTCCTCCCTCTTTGTGCCGGGGAAAGCGGGAGGAGCGGCAGCCAATACTGCTTCGTCATGATGCCGGCTAATTCTCCTCTTGTTGGGAAAGGGACTGAGCCAGCAGCGAGCCGGGGAGCGGCGAGAGCGGCACCCACGCGGTCACCGCCACCCCCTCCCCGGGCAGCCACGCACTCCTCCACCCTCCCACCCGCGCTCCACGCAGCCTCCCCCGCACGCCCAGCGCGGTTATCGGGCGGCGGGGGCCGGGCTGCCGGGGGGTGATAGGCTCCCTCTGCCGCTCTCCCGCCCGCGGCCCCGCTCTCACGGCTCTGGATGCGCCGCAGCCCCCCCGGGAGCCCGCGCGGGATCGGGGGCTGGGTGAGAGCATCGCCCCGGAGGGATGCGGCGAGCCCGGCCTTAGGTGAGTGAGCGGCTCGGCAGGGACGGGGACACGCTGGGGACACTGTGGGGACACGGAGGGTGCGGGGGGGCCGGGTCGTGGCTGCCGCTCTCCGTTTTCCCGTCGCTTTCCCCCCCCCCCCATATTTTGTCCCCACTGCTGCCATCGCTGGGGGAGAAACGCGGGGACCCCTCCCCGAGCCCCCCCAAGGCACCGCAGCGCTCTCAGCGCCCCTTCGGGACACCCCCGTGTCCCCTCCCCGAGCCCCCCGGGCCACCCCCGTGTCCCCTCCCTGGGGACATCGCCGAGGGACGAGGCCGGGACCGCCCAGCCCCACCTGAGCAGTGAATTTGTGGGGTCTCAGCGCTGCTGCTGCTGGGGGGGAACCCCCCAATCCCACCCCACCCCGTGAAGGGTTTGATGCTCCCTGGCCGTGGTGGACACGGAATTTTGGGGTGCCCCAACCCCCTGGCAGAACCCGGAGGGGGCAAATTCCCATTTCCCACCGGCACGGAGCATCGAGGGGTGATTTAGGGGCAGGATAAATTCCCATTTCCCCACCGCCATGGGGCATCGCGGGGAGATTTAGGGGCAGAGTTTGGGGCTCAAATTTGGGGCGTCCCCCCCATTTCTTGGCCGTGGATGGAGCCAAGGGGGGGTTCAGCTCCTGGCTGTGGGTGCCAGGCTGGGGTTGGTCCAGGGCCACCTCGGGACCCGCGAGCACCTCCTCAGGTGTGACTCCCCCTGGGTGACCCCAGACCCCCTCACCCGGGGGGGGTCACAATGTTGGGCGTGCCAAGCCGAGGGTTGGCAGATCCGGGGGTTTTTTTGGGGTTCGGGGGCTCCCCCAAAGCCCCAGGGGGAGGCGCGGAGGGCGCGGCCTCCTCACACATCCCCGCGGGTCCCTCCGCGTGCGGGATGAGCAGGCTAATCCCGCTCTAATCCCAGATTAGGAGCCACGTGAGGCGCGGCCCAAAGCGGGGCTGCGGGGTGGCCATCGGGGCAGGGGGGCCGAGCAAGGAGCCCCCTCCTCATCCTCGGGAGTTTTGGGGTTCAGGCCACGTCTCCCCCCTCTAAACCTGCAGGGCAGGGCCGGGGGAGCTGCGTTGGCCCAGATTCCGCGGATGGGAGGAGGCGAGGAGGTGGAAATGCCTCCTTCATCTCCATCCGCTCCGGGATGGGGTGGGCGGGCTGTTGGTGCTCCCCCCTCCCCATCCCCATCCACCTTCCATGCGGGGAAACTGAGGCACGGAGCGGCCCCGTGCGAGCGGCAGCTCCATCCCAGCCATGGAAAAACGCCCGGGGGTGGCCGCTGGTGGCTTTGGAGGCCACCGAGGTGGCGGGGCAGTGACACCGAGGGGAGCGATGGCCGGCGGGGACAGAAACAGGACAAAGGAGGAACCGGACACCGGCGAGGCGCGGGTCGCGGACCCACGGTCGCTGTCGCTGTCGCGCTCAGGTTGCCGGTGGGGCCCCGCGTGTGGCGGTGCCTCGGGTTCCCCGGTGAGCGGGGAGGATGCTCCGGGCCTCGCCTGCGCTGTTTGTTTGGAGCTGGTGCTGGGAGGAGGAGGAGGAGGAGGGCTGGGCTGGGCTGGGCTGGGAAGCACCGGACACCGTTCCAGGGCTGGCGGGAACCGTCTGTTCAGGGAACTTGTGACCCCGGGTGTCCCCCCCGTGTCGCTGCTGGCCGCGAGCCGCGACAGCCGCGCCACAATTGGGGCACTCGGTGACACTCGGGAGGGTGAGGAGGAGGGGGTGGAGGAAGGCTGGGGGTCCCCTGCCGCTCCCCCCCGGGCCGTGGGGGGGTTCTCAGGGCCTGGCCCCTGGCGCGGCGCCGGGCGCTGATGGCTTTGGCGGCTGCGAAAAGTCAAATCCGGATTTCCTCGGGGTGGGGAGGAGGGAACCGAGCTCTTCCCGCGGCAGCGCAGCCCCGGCTCCCCTCACGGGGGGGGGCACCGGCACCCCTCCATGCCGGTGAGCCCCGCCCGCACGTGTCCTGTCCGTCTGTCCGTCCATCCATCCATCCTTCCTTCCTTCCTCCATCCATCTCCCTCTCTCTTCCCACGCTCCCCGCCCGGCTCGGTCCCCTCAGCATCTCCCTGACAGGGGGGACACGCTGCGCGTCCCCCCTCCTGTCCCCGCTCCCCCGAGCCCTCCTGGCCGGGAAAATCCCAAAACAGCCGCGCTTATCTCGGGCCAGGCGCGGACCTGGCGGCGGCTCCGCGCTTCGATCGGGGGTTGCCATGGGGAACGCGGGGCGGTGGCTCCTGCGCGCTGCTGATAAGCTGTCCCCGCGCTCTGGGGACCCGCGGGAGGGGTGGCACCGTGGTGGCCGAGGTGCTTGTGCGGGCCTGGCACCTCTGGCCGATTTTGTGGCGTCTCTCCGCACGCCCGGCTCGGGTTTGTTTTCCTTTCCCTTCCCCGCCGCTCCCGTTCTCCGCCATCGCCTCCGTCCGCTCGCTGTCACCGCGTCCCTCCGGTGTCCCCGCAGCGCCACCGGGGGCGGGGGGCGAGGCTGGCTCCGTCCGGCGCTGGAAATTGTGAGCTCAGGGCCGTGCCCAAGCGGACAATGCCGCCCTTGTGCCGCTCTGGCGCTGCCCATCCCACCGGTCCCGGGTCCCGGGAGGGGCTGGGGACGGGCTCAGCGCCTTAAACCCCGCGCCAGGGACGGATCTGGGGGGCCTTTGTGGCGGGGGGTCCCCAGGGAGGGCAGAGCCGCCTCCTCCCGCAGCCCGGGGATGCTCCGGGGTCTCTCGGATCTGCTCCCGCTCCATCCCCGCGTCCCGCGGCAGCGCGATCTGCGCTTGGGGACAGCGGGCTTGGTGTCCCCAAGGCGGTGCCACCCCTGTGCCCTGCCCGTGCCACTGTCGCTGTCGCCGCACGAGCTTTTTCCAACTCCGTCCCTCCTGAAAGGAGAAGTTTGGAGGAGAATGGGGAATTTTCCCCTTTGTGCGCGCCTTTGTGGCCCCAGAGCGCGGCCGGGCCCGAGCCCCGGGGGCTGCGGGGGCCGAGCCCGTCCCGCTGCCCGTGGAGCCTTCTGGAGGCCGCGCAAGGGACAAAAGGGCGACACCGTCAGCACCGGCGGGCAGGGACACGCGGCGGGCACGGGGACAGCGTGGGGACAGCGTGGGGACAGGGGCAGGTTTGGCACCCACTCAGTGCCACCGCTGTGCTCTCCCTGCAGAGGGAACAGCCGAGCCCCAGCGCCCAGGGGGATGTGGAGCCACAGAGGCAGCGGTGAGTGCGGGGTCCCCTCTCTGTCACTGTCCTGCCTGTTCTGTCCTGTCACTGTGTCCTGCCTGTCCCTGTCCCGTCCCTGTCACTGTGTCCTGCTTGTCCCCTGCCTGTCACTGTGTCCTGCCTGTCCCGTCCCTGTCCCCCTCCCTGTCACTGTTCCCTGCCTCTGCCCTGCCTGTCCCTCAACTGTTCCCCCCGCCTGTCTCTGTCCCCCACCTGTCCCCGTCCCCTTCCTGTCCCCTGTCTGTTCCTCACCTGTGCCCTGCCTGTGCCCTCCCTGTCCCCTCACCTGTTCCTCACTGTCCCCTGCCTGTCCCGCCTGTCCCTGTCCCTCGCCTGTCCTCTCCCGGTCCCAAACCTGTCCCCTGCCTACCCCTGTCCCCCTCCTGTGCCCTTGCCTGTCCCTCCACCTGTCCCTTCCTGTCCCTGTCCCCTGCCTGTCCCTGTACCCCACCTGTGCCCCTCCCTGTCCCATCCCTGCCTGTCCCCTCACTGTCCCTCACTTGTCCCCTGTCTGTGCCCTTCCTGGGGGACAGTGGCATGTCCTGGCAGGCCTGTCCTGCTGCCAGCACTGGGGCCGTGCCACCCTTGTTTGGCACTGGGGCCGTGCCCCCCTCATTTGGCACCGGGGCCGTGCCACCCCCATGTCACCCCCCCCTTTGTCACTGGGGCTGTGCCACCCTCGTCTGGCACTGGGGCCGTGCCCTCCTCATTTGGCACCGGGGCTATGCCACCCCCAGGCCACCCCCGTCTGGCACCGGGGCCGTGCCACCCCCCGTGCCCGCTGTGGGCCCTGCAGGGCCCAGCCCGTGCCAGGAGGGCGGTGGGACGTGGGACCCCCCAGCCGGGGGTCTCTGTGCCCACCCTGGCAGTGCCCAAACCCCTCTGTGCCCGCAGGAGCCTGTGACTGACACAGCCCCAGCCCGCGGCTGAATGGAAAGACTGCAGAAGGTATGGGGGGGGTGGGGAGGGGGGTCGGGGGTCCCGGGAGGGTTCTGGGGATCCAGGGAGGGTTTTGGGGGTCCAGAACAAGGTTCTGGTTGTCCAGGGAGGGTCTTGGGGATCCCAGGAGGGTCTTGAGGGTCCAGGGAGGGTCTTGGGGGTCCAGAGAGGGTGTTTGGGGTCCAAGGAGGGTCTAGGGAGGGTCTTGGGGATCCCAGGAGGGTCTTGGGGATCCCAGGAAGGTCTTGAGGGTCTAGGGAGGGTCTTGGGGATCCCAGGAGGGTCTTGAGGGTCCAGGGAGGGTCTTGGGGATCCCAGGAAGGTCTTGAGGGTCTAGGGAGGGTCTTGGGGGTCCCAGGAGGATGTTTGGGGTCCAGAGAGGGTGTTTTGGGGTCCAAGGAGGGTCTTGAGGGTCTAGGGAGGGTCTTGGGGGTCTAGAGAGGGTGTTTGGGGTCCAGAACAGGGTTCTGAGGGTCCAGGAAATGTCTTGGGGGTCCAAGGAGGGTCCAGAACACGGTTCTGGGGTCCAAGGAAGGTCTTGAGGGTCCTGAACAGAATTCTGGGGGTCCAAGGAGGGTGTTGAGGGTCTGGGAAGGTCTTGGGGGTCCAAGGAGAGTCTTGGGAGTTGAGAGCAGGGTTCTGGGGGTCCAAGGAGCGTTTTGGGGTCCCGAACAGGATTCTGGAAGCCGAGGGAAGGTCTTGAGGGTCCAATGAGGGTCTTGTGGGTCCAGAACAGGGTTTTGGGGGTCCAAGGAGGTTGTTCAGGGTCCAGGGAGGGTGTTTGGGGTCCAGGGAGGGTCTTGGGGGGTCCAGAACAGGGTTTTGGGGGTCCGAGAAGGGTCTTGGGGAACTGGGAAGGTCTTGGAGGTCCAGAGAGGGTGTTGAGGGTCCAGAACAGGGTTCTGGGGGTCTAAGGAGGGTCTTGGGGGTTCAGAATAGGGTCATGGGGGTCCAGGGTGGGTGTTGGGGGTCCAGAACAGGGTTCTGGGGTCCAGTGAAGGTTCTGGGCTTCAGGAAAGGGGTTGGGCTGCCAGACAAGGTGCTGGGGGTGTGGGGAAGGTGCTGGGGTAGGGAACAGGGTGCTGGGGGTCCAAAGAGAGTCTGGGGAGTCTAGGAAGGGTGTTGGGGGGCCAGGAAAGGTTCTGGAGGCCCAGGAAAGGTTCTGGGGGTCCAAGAAGGGATCTTGGGGGTCCAGAGAAAGTGCTGGGGGTGTGGGAAAAGTTCTGGGAGTGCAGAACAGGGTGCTGGGGGTCCAGAGAAGGTTCTGGGGGTCCAGGGAAGGGTGCTGGGGGTCTGGGAAAGGTGCTGGGGGTCCTGGCAGGGTGCTGGGGGTTTGGGGAGGGTGTTGGGGGTCCAGAGATGGTTCTGGGGATCCAATAAAGGGTGTTGGGGGTCTGGGAAAAGTACTGGGGTCTGGGAGAGTGCTGGGGGTCCTGGGGGTCCTGGCAGGGTGTTGGGGGCACAGAGATGGTTCTGGAAGTTCAAGGAAGGGCGTTGAGGGTCTGGGCAGAGTGTTGGGGGTACAGGGAAAGTGCTGGGAGTGCAGAACGGGGTGCTGGGGGTCCAGAGAAGATTTTGGGGGTCTGGGAAGGTGTTGGGAGTCCTGGCAGGGTGCTGGGGGTCGAGAGAAGGTTCTGGAGGTCCAGGGAAGGGTGTTGTGGGTCCAGGGAGGGTGTTGGGGTCCAGAAAAGGGTCCTGGGTGCCCAGAGAAGGTTCTGGAGGTCCAGGGAAGAGTCCTGAGGGTCCAAGAAAGGATATTGGGGGCACAGAGAAAGTGCTGGGGGTGTGGGAGAAGTGCTGGGAGTGCAGAACAGGGTGCTGGGGGTCCAGGAAAGGTTCTGGGGTCTGGGAAGGTGCTGGGGATCAAAGCAGGGTGTTGGGGGTACAAGGAAGATTTTGGGGGTCCACAGAAGGTTTTTGGGGGTCTGGGCAGGGTGCTGGGGGTCCTGGCAGGGTTTTGGGTGTACAAGGAAGATTTTGGGGGTCCTGGCAGGGTGTTGGGTGTACAAGGAAGATTTTGGGGGTCCTGGCAGGGTGTTGGGGGTACAAGGAAGATTTTGGGGGTCCTGGCAGGGGTGCTGGGGGGTACAAGGAAGATTCTGGGGGGTCCAGGGGAAGGGCGCTGGGGGTCCTGGCAGGGTGCTGGAGGATGGGGAGCCAGCACGCACAACGGGGCTGGTGCCAAAGCCATGGGCAGTGATGCGCTGCTGTTAGCAGGGCCCTGCCTTCCTTCCTCCTCCTCCTCCTCCTCGTCCTCCAGCCCAGCCTGGCAGCCCCACCTAGCGGCCAGCGCGTCTGGCCAGGCGCTGTCCCCTCGCGGCTGTCGCTGCTGTCCCCCTCGCGGCTGTCGCGGCTGTCGCTGCTGTCCCCTCGCGGCTGTCGCTGCTGTCCCCCTCGCGGCTGTCGCTGCTGTCCCCCTCCCTGCTGTCGCTGCTGTCCCCTCGCGGCTGTCGCTGCTGTCCCCCTCCCCTGCCCGTGCCCAGCCCGAGCCATGCTGGGACCCGCGGGGTGTGACCGTGCCCACGGGGGGGCTGAGGATGAGGGAACAGACGAGATCTGACTCCGTGGTTCAGAAGGGCTGATTATTATTTTATGATATATATTACATTAAAACGATGCTAAATTAATAGAAGAAAAGGATTTCATCCGATTTGGCTGAGAATAGAAAAATAATGGAATGATAACAAACGGCTTGTGGCTCGGCTCTCTGTCCGACCAGCTGATTGTGATTGGATCCTTTTCTGGACCCCAACACCGTCCCTGGACCCCCAGCACCTTTCCCCTGGACCTCCAGAACCTTCTCTGGACCTCCAGAACCTTCTCTTGACCCTCAGCACCCTCCCAGACCCCAGCACCCTTTCCCGTACCCCCAACATCCTTCCCTGGATTCCCAAAATCCTTCCCTGGACCCCCAAAATCTTCCCTGGACCCCCAGCACCCTGTTCTGCACTCCCAGCACTGCTCCCACACCCCCCCCAGCACTTTCTCTGTGCCCGCCAAGATCCTTTCTTGGACGCCCAGGACCCTTCCCCTGGACCTCCAGAACCTTCTCTGGGCACCCAGGACCCTGTCCTGGACCCCAACACCCTCCCTGGACACCCAACACCCTTCCCTGGACCCTCCAGGACCTTCTCTTGACGCCCAGCACCCTCCCCAGACCCCCAAAATCCTTCCCTGGACCCCCCAAAACCTTCTCTGGACCCCCAACACCCTCCCTGGACCCCCAGGACCCTTCCCTGGACCTCCAGAACCTTCTCTCGACCCTCAGCACCCTCCCAGACCCCCAATATCCTTCCCTGGACCCCCAGAACCTTCCCTGAACCCCCAGCACTGCTCCTACACCCCCAGCAACTTTCTCTGGACCCCCAAGATCCTTTCTTGGACGCCCAGGACCCTTCCCTGGACCTCCAGAACTTTCTCTCGACCCCCAGCACCTTCCCAGCCCCCCCAACATCCTTCCCTGGACCCCCAAAAATCTTCTCTGAACCCCCAGCACCCTGTTCTGCACTCCCAGCACTTTCCCTGTACCCCCCAACACTCTGCCCAGCACCCTCAACACTGTCCATGAACTTCCAGAACCATCTCTGTGCCCCCCAACAGAGATGGTTTTAATTATTTCTAATTAATTAATTAATTAATTGGCCATTAATTAGAAATAACTCTATAAGACCAATCCCAGATGCACCTGTTGCATCCCACAGCAGCAGATAACCATTGGTTGCATTTTGTTCCTGAGGCCCTCTCAGCTTCTCAGGAGGAAAAACCCTAAGGAAAGGATTTTCCATAAAATTTCCATGTCTGTGCCAGGTGGGCAGGGGGCACAGGGGTCTCTGCTGCTCACAGTGCCCCCCAGATGTGTTAAAGTGTTAAAATCTCTTTTCCCATCTCAGCAGCCAAAGGGAGGAGTCAGAATTTTTTTGTTCTCATTCTCAATGTTGTGCATTTTTATTTATAAAATTCTTTAGGACAGACAGAGGCACGCTGACACCCTCAGTTATATTTTTTATACTAAAAACTACCTGTACAATATTTACAATTATTTTCCAATACCCATCACCTGTGTCAGACACTGAGCTTCTACTCTAAACCAATCCCAAAGTGCCACCAGCACAGCAGAGGATGGAGGCCAAGGAGAAGAAGAAGGAGAAAGGCTGGACATGCCCAGATCCCTCCATCTTGCCTGAACCCCCATTCTAAAAACCAAAAAAAAAATCTATTTTTCATTCTGTGATAAATTCCCTATCATTCTGCTTAAACTGTTGTGGCTTGCAGATCCTCATATAAGTTTGGTAATTTTTTCCATGGGTTAAAATCAAAGCCAGAGGTGTCTTGGTCTCTGATCCCCCATTCTAAAACCCCAAAAAATTCAATTTTCCACCCCATGACAAACTAACAATTATTCTACTCAAACTCTTTTGACTTTATAATTATTTTTTCTTTTGACTCTTTTGACTTGTAATTCTTGGTAATTGTATTTTCCAAGGGCTAAATCAACGTCAGAGACGTCTTGGGCTCTTCCAAGGTCTCTGAGCCCCCATTTTAAAAACCCAAAAAATCCATTTTCCACCCCATGACAAACTCACAATTATTCTACCTAAACTCTTTTGACTTGTAATTCTTTGTCATTGTTTTTTCTTTTGACTCTTTTGACTTTTAATTCTTTGTAACAGTTTTTTCTTTTGACTCTTTTGACTTGTAATTCTTGGCAATTGTATTTTCCAAGGGCTAAATCAACGTCAGAGACGTCTTGGGGCTCTTCCAAGGTCTCTGAACCCCCATAGTAAAAACCCCAAAAAATTCTATTTTCCACCCCATGACAAACTAACAATTATTCTACTTAAACTCTTTTGACTTGTAATTCTTGGTCATTGTTTTTTCTTTTGACTCTTTTGACTTGTAATTCTTGGTAAGTGTTTTTTCCAAGGGCTAAATCAAAATCAAAGGGGTCTTGGGCTCTGCCAAGGTCTCTGAACCCCCATAGTAAAAACCCCAAAAAATTCTATTTTCCACCTCATGACAAACTAACAATTATCCTATTTAAACTCTTTTGACTTTATCATTGTTTTTTCTTTTGACTCTTTTGACTTGTAATTCCTGGCAATTGTATTTTCCAAGGGCTAAATCAAAGTCTCAGGGGTCTGGAGCTCTGTGCCAGGGTCCCTGAGCCCCCTGGGCAAGGACAGACAGACAGACAGATGTCCTGAATTCTGCCACGGGGTGTCCCCGAACCCCCTGAGCCCCTTCCTGGGTTGAACCCCTCAATTTTCCATGCAGCAGCCTCTGACCTCCCCTGGGAGCGTCTGCTCTTCGCGCGGATCCAGCGTGCCCGGCTCCCCCTCCAGCATCGTGGTAAGGAACCCTCCCCAAATCCTCACCCCCAAATCCTCACCCCCAAATCCTCACCCCCAAATCCCCACCCCCAAATCCCCACCCCCAAATCCCCACCCCCAAATCCTCCCCCCCAAATCCTCACCCCCAAATCCCCACCCCCAAATCCCCACCCCCAAATCCTCCCCCCCAAATCCTCCCCCCCAAATCCTCCTCCCCAAATCCTCCTCCCCAAATCCTCACCCCCAAATCCTCACCCCCAAATCCCCACCCCCAAATCCTCACCCCCAAATCCCCACCCCCAAATCCTCACCCCCAAATCCTCACCCCCAAATCCCCACCCCCAAATCCCCACCCCCAAATCCCCACCCCCAAATCCCCACCCCCAAATCCTCACCCCCAAATCCTCACCCCCAAATCCCCACCCCCAAATCCCCACCCCCAAATCCTCACCCCGAAATCCTCACCCCCAAAATCCTCACCCCCAAATCCTCCCCCCCAAATCCCCACCCCCAAATCCCCACCCCCAAATCCTCCCCCCCAAATCCTCCCCCCCCAAATCCTCACCCCCCAAATCCTCCCCCCCAAATCCTCACCCCCAAATCCCCACCCCCAAATCCTCACCCCCAAATCCTCACCCCCAAATCCTCACCCCCAAATCCCCACCCCCAAATCCTCCCCCCCAAATCCTCCCCCCCAAATCCTCCCCCCCAAATCCTCCCCCCCAAATCCTCCCCCCCCAAATCCCCACCCCCAAATCCCCACCCCCAAATCCCCACCCCCAAATCCTCACCCCCAAATCCCCACCCCCAAATCCTCCCCCCCAAATCCTCCCCCCCAAATCCTCACCCCCAAATCCTCCCCCCCAAATCCTCCCCCCCAAATCCTCACCCCCAAATCCCCGCCCCCAAATCCTCGCCCCCAAATCCTCGCCCCCAAATCCTCACCCCCAAATCCTCACCCCCAAATCCTCACCCCCAAATCCTCCCCCCCAAATCCCCACCCCCAAATCCCCACCCCCAAATCCTCCCCCCCAAATCCTCACCCCCAAATCCTCACCCCCAAATCCCCACCCCCAAATCCTCCCCCCCAAATCCTCGCCCCCAAATCCTCACCCCCAAATCCTCACCCCCAAATCCCCACCCCCAAATCCCCACCCCCAAATCCTCCCCCCCAAATCCTCACCCCCAAATCCCTGCGGGCAGGATGGGACCCCCAAAACCACCCCCATCCCCCCTGCACGGCCTTGGAGGGTGGGAACACTCCCCGTTCCCAAAAATTCCCAAAAATTCCCTTCTGCACCCCAAATTGAGGAGTTTTCCCTTCCTTCCAGGCCAAAGTGGACAATGAGGTCCTGGGCTACAAGGACCTTGAAAAAAATTCCCAAAAATTCCCTTTTGCACCCCAAATGAAGGCTTTTTCCCCTCATTCCATGATAAAATGGACAACGAGGTGCTGGGCTACAATCCCATTATTCCCAATCCTATAAGCTCCCAAGGACCTTGTAAAAAATTCCCAAAAATTCCCTTCTGCACCCCAAATGAAGGCGTTTTCCCTTTTTTCCATGATAAAATGTAAAACAAGATCCTGGGCTACAAGGACCTTGTAGAAGATCCCCAAAATTCCCTTCTGCACCCCAAATCAAGGTGTTTTCTTTTCATTCCAGGCCAAAATGGACAACGAGGTTCCATGTTCCATGATTCTCAATCCCATGAACTTCCATTCCCAGCCCCATAAGCCCCAAGAACCTTGTGAAAAGTTC
>JANCRA010000353.1:0-57697 GCA_024362935.1 Setophaga petechia
GAGATTGAAAGTGTTTACACAAAATAACTCAAAAGCTCTCCAGGGGCTGCCTTGCACAGCCTGGCAGAGCCGAGCTGGAGGGAGCTCTGATATTCCAGAACACTCAGGTAACATTTTTCAGGACAACTTGTGCTGATGGGCTTTAGAGAAGAGTGTTTGAAGGCTGTCCTGAGATTCCTGTGCCCCAGGATTGGCACCAGAGGCCAGGCTGATGGAGCTTGGAGCAGCTGGGGCAGTGGGAGGTGTCCCTGCCCATGGAAAGGCTGGAATTTGGTGGTTTTGGGGTCCCTTCCCACCCCAAACCATTCTGTGACTCTGTGGTTCTCTGAAAGCCCACCCCAGGAACAGCTGCACACAGCTGGACACATCTGGGGAGTTTGAAATCACACCCAGACTGTGATGGGCAGAAAGGCCCTTGCTGTGTTTTACATACACCTTCTGGCATTTTGTGTTTTATATCCACATTCTGACATTTTGTGTTTTATATCCACATTCTGACATTTTGGAAAACTAGACTTTGGAATTCATGCACCGAATTCTGAGTGAATTCAGAATTCAGTGTGTGAATTCACAAGTCTAGTTTTCCAAAATGTTAAAACAGTGGGGAATTTGGAGCAGAAATGGGGCTTGCTTGAGGCACAGGGAGAGCTCAGCTGGATCAGTGGGGTTCCTGTGAAGAAATTTCCATGGTGAGGGACTGCCATCACCCAGGAACTGTCCTGAATAAAGTCTGGCCCTGCTGCTGTTTACTGACCATGGATGGGCTGTCCTGGCCCTCCCCTTGCACTGCAGCATCTCCCTGAACCTCCAGCAGCTCTGTGGGGTCAGGGGAAGCTTCTCTCAGAGCTTAGGAGATTTAAACAGGGCTCCCAAAATGCAATATATGGCCGAGCTGGGGTGTGCCTGTGGAGCCCAGCTGGGCACTCTGGGTGCCCTCCTGATGTCAGGGACAGCAATCCATCCAGCAAGGTTAAAGGGACTGGATTTAGATTAATTCCAGAGCTTGTCCAATAAGATAAAGCAGTGTAGTGAAGGTAAATATTTGCAGCTTTATTTACTGGGAGATTAATGTAATTGGTTTGGATTCCTTCACATCCTCCAGCCCTCTTCATAAACACTGCACACTGTTAAATGCTGCAATAATGAAGGCATTTTGTCTTCATCATACTGGAGGGCAAGAGGCAGGGGAGAGCTATTCTTGCAAAATATTAGCCCAGTTTTGCACACCCCAGAGGATCTATTAATTTAGGTTAGAGTCTCTGCAAGGGCTGAGCTCAGTGAGCAGGGGATGATTTCCACAGCCCCACCTCCACCTCCTCTGGGGCTTTTCCCCCCTTTCTTCCTTTTTTTTTTCCATTTTTTTCCCACATAGCCAGTGCAGAACCCGGGCACAGGGTGACCCAGAGTGATCCAGTTTGTCTGGGTTCCCTCCCCAGGGGGCTGCCAAGTGGGGCTTGGGCTGCTTGGAAAATTCCAGAGCTCTGCTGTGAGATCCTGATCTCCAGGAGATGAAGGGAAGGGAGGGATTGATCCCAGCCCAGCAACCATTCCATTTCCCCTGCTCCTCTAAGGGGACAGCACAACCTGGTTTTCCTGGCAGAACTTGATATTTACCCATGGGATGTGCTCAGGTTTGGTTGATAAGGTGGGGTTTGCTCACAGGTTGGACTCGATGATCCTGGGGGGTCTTTTCCAACCTGAATTATTCTGGGATTCTCCTCTATAGACTCAGCATCTTGGGGAACAGAGACCCCCTCTGGGGACCCCCAGTCCCACCCAGCTCAGGGCAGGCTGACCTTACACTGTCCAGCCCAGTTAGGATATGACAGGGAAAAGGCTTTTTCTGTGCCTAAATGGAATTTAAATTGCATTTCAGGTTTGGATGCACTTTTTGGTGTCCTTTCACTGAGCACTGAGATGAACCTGGGTCCATCTCCTCCCCACCTCCATCCCTGCTGAATCTCTGCAGCCACAGGGATTTTCTCCCCTTTCATCCTCCAGCCAGGGCAGGGCTGTCTCAGTTTCCTGTGATGGGATGGGAACAGATTTCAGTTCTGTTGTTCAGTTTGGCTTCCACCCATTCCCAGCTGGGCAGTGGAACAGAAGGCAGCTCCTGCCCCGTGCCAGCTGTGGCAGCAGCTGCCCTTGGTCAGATGTGCAGCCCCAAAGTGTAACTGGGCTCTCCCCCTGCCCCTCTGGGTGGGCACTGCCAGCCCTGGCTCCCAGTCCAGGAATCTCTGCAAAACCAACTAAAATCCACCTTCAACGAGGGCTGTGACCCTGTTCACAGGGGTTTGAGGAGGAGGGGAGAGATGAGGATCTGACTCCAGGTTTCAGAAGGCTGATTTATTATTTTGTAATATATATTACATTAAAACTGTACTAAAAGAATAGAAGAAAGGATTTCATCAGAAGGCTGGCTAAGAACAGAATAGCAAAGAATGATAACAAAGGTTTGTGCCTTGGACTCTCTGTACGAGCCACCTGACTGTGATTGGCATTAATTAGAAACAACACATCAGACCAATCCCAGATGCACCTGTTGCATTCCACAGCAGCAGATAATCAATGTTTACATTTTGTTCCTGAGGCCTCTCAGCTTCTCAGGAGGAAAAATCCTAAGGAAAGGATTTTCCATAAAAGATGTCTGTGACAGAGGGCCAGGCCAGGGATGGATCCTGCTGATGTTTCCCCAGCCCAGCATGCCAGGCCCTAATTACCTCCTGCTTTTCCTCTTCCCCATCCATCCAAGGGCTCTTTTGGTGCTCAGAGCCTGCTAATGACTTTGGGGACTCCTTTAAAGATCCACTTGTCTGTCTCTGTGCTGGTGATTTCCTGTGCAGCCTGCAGGTGCTCATTAGGGGGTGTCTCATGGAATCCACACTCATCCCTGATTGTTGTCACCAAAGTGACACAGCCACATGGCCTGGACAGCAACAACGACAACAATCCAGGCCTGAGGAGCTCTTTGAGCTCTTTCAGGTATTGATCAGGTGGTTCTGGCTTGGCTATTGAAGAGCAGAAGTTGTTTGTGGTAAAGATCTGACCGTGCATCACCCAGCAGCTCTCGCTGGGGAGAGCAGAGTTATCCTCTGAATTCCCTTTTTCCTGTGTGTGGGAGCCAAGTGGAGGGGATGGGGGGAGTTTGTGAGGCTGGAGGGGATGTGGGGAGCTCAGACTGGAGGGGATGTGAGGAGTTTGTGGGGCTGGAGGCGATGTGGGAGTTTATGGAGCTGAAGGGGATTTGGGGAGTGTGTGGGGCTGTTGGGAGTTTATTGGGCTGGAAAGGACATGGGGATTTTGTGGGGCTGGAGGGGATCTGGGAGTTTATGGAGCTGGAGAGAATTTGGGGATTTTGTGGGGCTGGAGGGGATGTGGGGAGTTTGAACTGGTGGGAGCACAGGGGTCTTGTGGGGTTGGAGGGGATGTGGGGAGCTCAGACTGCAGGGGAGTTTCTAGGGCTGAAGGGGATTTGGGGAGTTTGTGGGGCTGGAGGTGACAAGGGGACTTTGTAGGGCTAGAGGGGACATGGAGATTTTTTAGGGCTGGAGGTGATGTGGGGAGTTTGAGCTGGTGGGGACACAGGGCTCTTGTGGGGCTGGAGGAGATGCAGGCACTTCACAGGGCTGGAGGGGATATGGGGAGCTGCTGGGGCTGAAGGGGATTTGGGAATTTTTGGGGCTGGAGGGCTGCTTGCCAAAGGACAGGGATGTGGGACACCAGTGTAAGCCCCTGCTGGAGGAATTCTGGGTCCTCAGGGATCACCACCCTCCCTGCCCTCACAGCCTTGCCACAATCTCATTTCTGGAGTAACATCTGCCTTTCCCACACTGTCCCTGAGCAGATTTTGTCCTTCCAAGTTCCAGTCTGGTTAGGAGGCCAGAGAGCTCAGAAGGATTTTATTGCTCCAGCAATGCCTGGATGAGATGATTCAGTGACCAGCCCAAAACTTGGGGCTGGTGACATTGTCCAAATGTCACTCTGGCCAAATGTCACCCTGTCCAAATGTCACTCTGTTTCTGCCTGTGCCACTGACGGTCCCTGCTGCCAGCAGGGCTGGATGAGGGGTGGGGAGGGGACCCTGCTGTGTCTCAGCAGTGACTTCCAGCTCTGAAAGTCTCCACTCAACCCACAAAGGGGTGTCAAGGCACAATCATCACGTTCCTATTTCCACAAGCTCCCTGTAGGTGACTCTCCCAACTGCAGTGTGCATCAGAAATGTGCCAGAATGTGAACAGAAGGTAATTTTAGGTCTGTGATTTCTTTATAGGGATGATCATCAAATTTAGATCTGTTGCTGTCAGCACAAACCACCCACCCAGAGACCTGGTTTTCCTGAGGCGTTGCAGACAGCATTTCCCTTTTTGGGGACTCTCAGGATGCCCCACTTCCTCCTGGCCCTGCTTTGCCTTGGTCAGGGAACTCCCATGGACCCATTCAGTCCATCCCACCCCACAGCTCCTCTGGGGCAGGAGAAAAGGCTCATGAGAGCACAGAATTCCCTTTCCCATCTCCTCCTCCTTCCCCTCTCCTGAGGCACTGGGACATTCCTGCACCTGGGCTCTCGTGGTGCAGGATCTGCTTTTCCATTCCCTGCACTTCTTTTGACACATGAGCAAAACCCAGGAGAAGCAAATGAGAAAAGAATTATTTTCCTTTTTCTCTGAAGCTTTTCAGCTTCCCAGGAGAAAAACCCAGGGCGAAGGGATTTTTCAGAGAATGTGAATGCCACATCTGGCCATGGCTTTGTCAGCAGCCTCCCCTTCTCCAATTCCCCAAACACGGGACTGCTTTCCCTGTGCTTTCCTTCCCTGTGCTTTCCTTCCCTGTGCTTTCCTTCTCTGGCCTTTCCCTTCCCTGTGCTTTCCTTCCCTGTGCTTTCCCTCTCTGGCCTTTCCCTTCCCAATCCAAAGCAGCTTTTCAATCACTCCATCCCCTGGGGATGCTACAGGAAATCAGGAAGGTCCCCAAATTCTGTTTTTCTTACTGGAAATCCTGCTGCTCCCAGTGCTCCCAGTCACCTCCAGGGACTGTCCCTGCTCCCAGCACACCCTGAGCTTGCTTTCCCTTCTCTCCTTCCTTCCCTGAAGCTGCCATGCCTGGGATTTAGCAGGAGATCCAGGAAATTTCATACCAGCAGCTTACAAAACATTAAATTCACTCCCAGACTTATTGTGGCTGAAGTCTCCTGAATCACAAAGTGGTGACACTTCCCTTTCTGAAGGAAAACCACCACGTGATCTACTTAGTAATGGCTTTATCATTCTTTAATTGCTGCTTTTGTTTCTAAACAAAAAAATACTAAGCATGCAGAGAAGCCTAGAAAAGTATATATTTACATCAAATCAATTGAGATACATGAATGAAAGGAAATGAACCAATTTCCCAGGCAGGAAAGGTTAAGGATGATTACATGGATTAAAATCTGTGCAATCTCTTTGCAGCACTACTCATCCTAGGCTGTGGTTACTGGGACAGAAATAGTCCTGTATTTTATATCACTAAAAAAGGGGGTTTTTTCACTTTATTTCACTAAACAAAAAGGGGTTTAATGCAGTAGGTGGAGAAAGCAGAGAGCTGGTGGGAGCTGGCCAAGCCCTCCAGAGGCAGCCACAGAACTTTGGTCACTGGGAACTTTTTGCTGTTGGCATCTCACAGCTCCTCCCTCCCTCTCATTTCTGCCTCCTCACCAAAGCTCCCCCAGATCTCCTCCCTCAGCTTTGGCTCCCACCCATCCCTCCGTGCTCCCCCAGCTGCTCCTTGTGGTGCTTCAAGGGCTTCTCCACGTTTCTCCTCACCTGCAAATCCCCACTTTAGAGGTGCCAACCTGGACCTGATGCTCCTGGAGGCCTTTTCCAGCCTTAATGATGATTTCCAGACCCACTGCTGGCTTCTGAGACGTTTCCTCCCTTCTGGGAGTGCCTCGGGCATTCTCCTTTACTACCTCACCTCAAAACAGGACAAATGGAAATGATGCAGGGAAATTCAGGCTTCCCTTTCAGTGCAGAGCAGTTCACACATTTCAGCGAGGAGATTTCAGAAGTGCAAATGTTCCTGTAGTACACTGAAAAATATGAATGAAAAGGAACACGCCGGAGCTTCAAAATAGCCTGGGGTGAGATTTTTTTCTGATGAGGAGGAGACAGAGCGACAAAAAAACCCCAAGATAATTTTATGCACAAGCCAAGATGGAGCAGGGAGCCTTTTTCATGTCAAAAATGGATCATCCTATTTTTGAAACAATGCCTGGTTCTGGTCCCCACGAAGCTGTCCCTGGGAGAGGGAGTGTGGAGCTGAGCTGTTCCCTTTGCCATTCCCTCCCAGGTTTGCTGTGTGTGTGCAGGTGCCAGGGGGCTCCAGGGGGACGGGCACTGAGAGTTCAAGGCAGAGGCACCTGAGGAAACTCCCCAGGCAGCAGCAGCAGCAGCAGCAGCAGCAGCAGCAGCAGCAGAGATTCTTCCTGTGCTGGAATAGGGCAGGGACCATGTCATAGACATCTTTTATGGAAAATCCTCTCCTTAGGATTGTTCCTCCTGAGAAGCTGAGAGGCCTCAGGAACAAAATGTAAACTATGATTATCTGCTGCTGTGGAATGCAACAGGTGCATCTGGGATTGGGCTCATGTGGTTGTTTCTAATTAATGGCCAATCACAATCAGCTGGCCTGGATTCTTTGTCCAAGACACAAACCTTTGTTATCATTCTTTGCTATTCTATTCTTAGCCAACCTTCTGAGGAAATCCTTTCTTCTATTCTTTTAGTATAGTTTTAATATAATATATATCATAAAATAATAAATCAGCCTTCTGAAACATGGAGTCAGATCCTCATCTCTTCCCTCATCCTCAGACCCCTGTGAACACGGTCTGAAAGGCTGAAAGAGATGGGACAACTCTGCCTGCAGGGGATGAGCCTTGGGGAGCTGGAGACAGAGAAGAATGAAATAAAGAGATCATAAGGCTATTACAGTAATTTTATTCCTTGCTTTTCTGCTTTTCTCATTTTGGGAGTAAAACCTAAAACCCAAATGCAACAAACCAAAGTAATAAACCAAAATAAACCTCACCAAGGATGGAACCTTAATACCTTTAAGATGACCTTGACTAGGAGAACAGAAAATGATGATTTCCGGTCACACAAGGAGGAGAAAATTTCTGTCTTTTTAAGGCCCATTCCTGCCAGCTTTGAGTGCAGCAGAAGGGAATTATTAATTTCTGTGCATGATGCTTCATACCTGAGCACACAGAGGTCTCTCTTCCCACCTCATTTTATTTTTCCTTCCATGTCTTTGTGTGTTCTTAGCTTTGCTCCACTTCTCCAGACCTTTACCTACTTGGCTCTGGCTCCAAGCAGCAGGAGTAAAACATATATTTATGGAATAAGTAATTTTAAAATTTGTTCTTGCTAATTATTACCTTGGTTGGGCTCAGTCCCGAGGGAGCGCTTGACGTTTTGAGAGCTTTCTAATCAAATTGTTCTAAAGCTCATTTTGAGCTTCATTAAAACAGGGGAGGATCTTTCATCTTTATATAACTTTTGAAACTGCTAATGGCCTTAAATAAAATAGGAGCCTTGTGAAAAATGCACCAAATATACCAGGGAGGCTTTTGAAAAAAAAAAAAGGAGTGAGAGGGTGATGATTTAAAAGCATTTGTGAGGAAAGTTCTCCAGATTAGTTAAAGAAAGTAAAGTGGGAAAAGTTTTGTGGGTTCAGCACAGAGGAAAATCAGCTCCTTGGCTAAGATAAAGAGGGAACCTGCTGGGAATTCTAACAAAGGGATGGCATCCAACCCTGAGGTCTGCAAAACCATGCCTGAGCCCCATGGCTGTGTGCAGGTGGAGCAGGATCAGAATTCCTTGGGAAATCAGGGCAGGAAAAGGTGCCAGGAAGGAAGGAGGTCAGTCACATCCCCATTTCTCTGTTCCTGAAATGCTGCCTTGCCTGCTGGGGCTGGGATGCTGAGAGCCAGCCCTGCACGGCCCCAGCCATGGAACAGCCTGCAGCCACAAGGGACTGTGCCCATATTTCCCCCTTAATTTCCAAGATTGTTCACACACTGGGATGCCAGATGGCCTGAACTTTAAGTTAGGAGATAATGCAGTCAAATAGCAGCCTCCCATCCTGAGAGGAGCAGAGGAGATCCCTCTGAAGAGGCAGCTTCTTGCTGAGTGCTCACAAACATCTCCAGCGAGGCCCCAGGGCTGTGCAGCAGCTCAGCCACCCCTGATGGCTCCAGGCAGGCTGGGAGAGGAGCAGCTGCTCTGGGAGGCACAGAAACCCAGAGCCACAGCACACCCTGAGCTCAGAGGGACCCCAGGATCACCCAGTGCAGCTCCTGGCCCTGCCCAGACCCCCAGCAACCCCACCCTGGGCATCCCTGGATGTCCAAAGGCTCCTGGAGCTCTGGGGCTGTGCCCATTCCCTGGGGAGCCTGGGCAGTGCCAGCACCATCTGGGGGAAAAACCTTTCCCAAAATCCACCCTAAACCTGCTCTGACACAGCTCCAGCCATTCCCTGGGTGCTGTCCCTGCTCACTGCAGAGATCAGAGCTGGGCACAGCACCCAGAGGTGCCCCCAGGGCTGGGCAGAGGAGGGAAATAATTCCAGATGTGCCTCTAGGGCTGGGCAGAAGGGGGAAGTCATTCCAGATGTGCCCCAGGCCTCGGCAGAGGGGCAGGATCAACCCAGATGTGCCCCAGGCCTGGGCAGAGGTGGGAAATCATTCCAGATGTGCCTCTAGGGCTGGTCACAGGGGCAGGATCACTCCAGAGGTACCCCCAGGGCTGGGCAGAGGGGTGGGATCACTCCAGATGTGCCCCAAAGGTTGGTCAGAGGGGCAGGATCACCCCAGATGTGCCTCCAGGGTCAAGCACAGGGGGAAATCATTCCAGATGTGCCCCCAGGGCTGGGCAGAGGGGCAGGATCACCCCAGAGCTGCTGGCAATGCCCTTCCTGATGCCCCCTGTGCTGGAGCTGTTCAGTGGCTGCTCTGCCAGGCAGGGTCCCTGCTGTCCCCACCCTCACCCTGGCTTTGTTCCCTCTGGCCCTTGCTGCAGTTATGATTTGGTTTGCAGTTCCTCTGATGGGCAAACGATTGGCACTAATTGATAAAACGCTTTCATTTACTCGGTGACAGAATTATTAGAGGCTGATAATTGATGGAATGGCATCACACAGCTTTTTCCCAATGATCACATTAATTATAGATCCCTCCTGCTTTCTTGTCTGCAGCACGGTTGCTCCCATTCATGTTCATTTAACTCGATCATGCATTTCATTAGGAAACAATCAAGTGTGATTGTGCAGAGCCACAGTCCCAGCCAGCAACTGGCCTGAGAATCAGCATTTAGCACGGGAAGGCAATCACTTCTGGAGTGGGTATCAGGAAAATCAATCCACAAACACCAGAGGTTTGTGTCCAAAAAGGAGACACAGGAGTCATTTTGCTGTGTTCCAGTAAAGGGAGAGGGATGGGGCATTCCCCTGGGGTTGTCTCAAGTTTTTGGAGCACTCAGTCTCCTTTTTATCCCAATTTCCCAGCCACGTTTCCCTCTCTCTTCCCATCTTGTCACAGGCTGTGCCTGACCAGAAGCCCAACCCAGCACAAACCCTGGCACTGACTGCAATTTAATTGCTTCAAATGTGACAATCCCTCAGCTTTTAACCTAAAGAAAGCCTAATTACACCAAAATAATGTATATCTAAATATAAATATATATAAATAGATATTTTTATATTTCAAATATATACTATATATATATACACTACACAAATATAAATATATATAAATATATAAAATATAAATATATACTATATAAATATATTTACGCTACACAAATATAAATATATAAATATAAATATATACTATACAAATATATACCATATAAATATAAACATGTCTATATTTCTTTATATAAATAAGTATATATATCTAGAAATATAATTTAGATTTATATGACGTTACTTTATATGATTACATATTAAATATATGTAATTTCTATTTATTTATATAATTAAGTATATCTATATCTAGAAATATAATTTATATTTATATGAATATTCCATATTGATACAATTTTATATGATTACATATTAAATTTATATAATTTTTATTTATTTATATAATTAAGTATATATCTATATCTAGAAAAATAATTTAAATTTATATGAATATTCCATATTGATACAATTTTATATGATTACATATTAAATTTATATAATTTCCATTTATTTATATAATTAAGTATAACTATATCTAGAAATATAATTTATATTTATATGAATATTCCATATTGATATAATTTTATATGATTACATATTAAATTGATATAATTTCTATTTATATATAAATAGGTATATATATAAATATAATTTCTATTTATATAAATATTTCATATTTATATAATTTTATATGATTACATATTAAATTTATATAATTTCTATTTATATATAAATAAGTATATATAAATATAATTTCTATTTATATAAATATTTCATATTTCTATAATTTTATATGACTACATATTAAATTGATGTAATTCTGTGGTTCCATTCCCTGATCCCCTGAAGAGCCCCTTGACTTTGTTCATCCCAGCCCTGAGTCCAGCCCCAGGCTGGGTTTAACCCACACCAGCTTTGGTGCTGATTTTCAGTTTCCCCTCCCTCTGGCTCTGCCCTCTGTGAGTTTTTAGGACAGGAGTGACTCTGGGCACTGGGCACAAAGGATTATCCAGGGGTAATTCCTTATTAAAGGAATTCAACACAGCCCAGCCTTGCTGCCTGTGCTGCTGCTGCTCTGGGTTGGGGACAGACATATGGCACCGTGTGTGCTGGGAGTGAGGGCTCCCCTGACACCCCTCACTGCCAGATGAGACAGGACAAGCTCCAATTTGCTCTCCCCTGGCAGCTGGGAACATCTGTGCTGCTGGGAGCGCTGGGACAGGGCAGGAAAACTGCAAGGTAAAGGGCATCCCAGGGAGGGGAAGAGAAAACCTCTTAATTGGCACTGAAAATAAACCTGAGGCTCAACCTGGAGGGAGAGAGGCTCCAGTGTCGGGTGAAGCTGTGGGGGTTTCAGTGCAAGTGCAGAAAATGAGATGAAACTCAGGAAAACTCCCCTCTGAGGGGTGAGGAGGGGATTTGCCTGTCAGCCTCTGGAGCTGGCCATTGGTTGGGAGTCCAAAAAACCGGTTTGACAAAAATGGCACAAAAATGCCCCTCATGGGCCAGAGAGGGGAGTGGTGACAGAGGGGACAGGGTCTGTGCATGGAAACCCAGGGTTTCACCCTGTTAAAGCTCTGGAGGAGTGTGACCGTGTTCACAGGGTCTGAGGATGAGGGAACAGACGAGGATCTGACTCCATGTTACAGAAGGCTGATTTATTATTTTATGATATATATTACATTAAAAGATATATACATTTAGTATACATAAAAGATACATACATTTAGTACATCTTGTACTAAAAGAATAGAAGAAAGGAATTCATCAGAAAGCTGGCTAAGAATAGAAAAAGAAGGAAAAAATAACAAAGACTTGTGTCTCGGACAGAGAGCCTGAGGCAGCTGACTGTGATTGGCCATTAATTAGAAACAACCACATGAGACCAATCACAGATGCACCTGTTGCATTCCACAGCAGCAGATAATCATTGTTCACATTTTGTTCCTGAGGCCTCTCAGCTTCTCAGGAGGAAAAATCCTAAGGAAAGGATTTTTCAGAAAATATCATGGCTACAGAGGAATATCAGGGAGGAATATATATACATATATATGTATCACTGGAGGAATATCCCTTTGCCAAGGCAGCAAACAGCTCCATTTTGGGACCATTTTGGTTCACCTTGGGTGCAGCCCTGGCTGTGCTGCCCAAGGTGGATCCATTGAGGAGATCCTTTCAATAAATCCCTGCTTTATTCTCTAACTCTGCCCAGCCTCTGCTCCAGCTCAGCCTCTCAAGGCATCAAGGTTCAGTTCCCAATAAATGGCACAGAGAAGTCAAACCACTCCTGAATTTCCTTGGGAAATTCAAATCCCTTGGAAATTCAATGGCAAACTCCACTCCAGGCTTTGTCCTGTGGATTAAGCAGGGAGGAAGCCAGAGCAGGAGAAATGAAGGAACAACATGAAATTATTGCATCTTTCTTTTATCGCTTAGCCCAGCATTAGAACATCAAAAAGCTGCTCTCCAAAACCCACAAAATCTTAAAATATTTGCAGTTTGCTGTGTAAATCTGCCGAATTTGTGCATATTGCCTTCTCTCTCCAGCCACCAGGACTGGGAACTTTTATTTGTTAATAAAGCTGAGAGGCTCGGGGAGCCTGGAAAATGGAGTGTTGGAAAGCAGCAGGAAATAATTCTGCATTTCCCTGGGAGGAATCAATGGGCTCAACAGCATCACTGTTATTTGCTGAACTCCTGAGCTGTTTGCAAGGGGCAGCATCCCCCTCCCTGTGCCTTGACAGCCCCAAAGTGCTGCTCCTTAAAGGCAGGGAAAACATTGGAGCTGGGAAGGCTCAGAACCGGCCTTTTATTGAAACTTGTGTTTCATTGCTCGCGAGAGACGCGGAAAATCAATTTCAGCAGACGTATTTTCTTAAAGCAACATCTAATTGCTTGCAAATGGGGGCTTGGAGGAGAAGGGGCCTCCTTCAATTATAAAGCAGCAGCATGGCAGGGGAAGAACACGATGTCTATTACTTTTTTTGATAAATCAATAAAAAAATAAACAAACAGCGGCAGATTGGTCTCCTGGGGATGCCAAGTCCACTCCCAGGATGGATTTTATAGGCCTTATAAAAACAGAGTTTATATTATGGCATCTTAATTAGAGAAGAGCTTCCAGTGCTGCTGAGGATTTATATAAATTCCTGTCCATGGGCCAGCCAGGCTGGAATTGCTGCTCTTCCAGCCACAAAGGCCCTCTCTGAGCTCATTTCTGGCAATTTTGGCTGCTTTTAGAGGAGATGAGACAGGAAACTGAAGCTGGGAGTGACGTTTAGATGAGAAATGTTGATGTTTTGGTGTCTTGTTTTTCCTGTCTGAAAACAGAAGAAAAAAGGTATTTAAAAATACACAGTCTGATAGCAGAAATTTGGGACAGATCTTGCAGTGTTTCCATTTTGCTTTCAATCTTTGAAGGTTTCTCTTGTAGGCTGTAAGTGAAATTTTGAAACAAACGTCATTTTGAATTTAAAAAAAACCCTGAACAAACACCAAAAAACCCACCCCAATGTCAGATCTTTTTCAAAACCTGAAGAGACATTTGAAGAATTTGTGATTATTTACCTTGAAATGTGAGATCTGGATTTGTCCAATTTGTCAGGGAATCATCTTGGAATGGTTTGGGTGGAAGGGACCTCAAAGCTCCATCCCTCATCCTGCCATGGGCACAACCTTCCACTGTCCCAGTTCCTGCCATAAATATAATTATTTATTGTTCAGAACACTCTTATTTGTCACCTTCAACAAATGGTGAGAGAGGAATTTGGAATCACTGAGCCTTTTCCCTATAGTGTTAAAAATGAACGAGTTATAACAGGGGCAAATGGAACCCAAGTTTTATAAACCCTTGTGAAACCCTGGAAATTATTTGCAAATTAATTACCACTTCCTAAAAAAAAATTGTATTTCTAGTCCTGACCTAGCCTTGGAGGAGCTAAGATAGATATATATATGTATATATATATATATATATATATATATATATATATATGCACTTATATTTATATTTATATTGGAAATCAAATATAATTTTTAATTTATATTTTAAATAAAATGTAAATATAAATAATATAGTAAATATATTATATTATATTATATTACATTATATTATATTATATTATATTATATTATATTATATTATATTAAATTAAAACTATACTAAAGAAAGAGAAAGGAGACATCAGAAGGCTGAAGAAGAATGAATAATAAAAACTCATGACTGATTCCTCAGAGCCTTGACACAGCTGATGGTGATTGGCCATTAATTAAAAACAATTCACATGTTGGATTAACAATCTCCAACCACATTCCAGAGCAGCAAACACAGGAGAAGCAATCAGATAATTATTGTTTTCATTTTTCTCTGAGACTTCTCAGGGGGAAATCCTGGGCAAAGAGGATTTTTCAGAAAACATGACCGTGCCATGTAAAGAATACAGGGAATATATAAAAGATAAAAAAAGTAAAAACCACAATGGCATCACCAGCGCCCTCCCTGCATTGCTGGGATGCATCCACGAGGGATTTTCCCTGGAAACTTTTCCCTTTTCCGTTTTTACTTTTCCCTTTTCCCTTTTCCCTTTTTACTTTTCCCTTTTCCCTTTTCCCTTTTCCATTTTTACTTTTCCCTTTTCTCTTTTCCCTTTTCCCTTTTTACTTTTCCCTTTTCCCTTTTCCCTTTTCCCTGCTGTCTGAGCTCTCCCCCAGCAATGCTGCATTTCCAGGCAGGCTGTGGTGCAGATTGAAATGTGCAAATACCCAGGCAGGCAGAGTGGAAATCTCACAATATTTGATTAACCTGAATTATTTGCTTTCATAAACAAGTAGGTTTTGAAGATCTCTCCAGGACTGCAAATGATTTTGGCAATTATCTCGGCGAGATAATTAGGGATTTCAGAGGAGGATGCTGTGGAGGGGAGCAGGGAGGATGCAAGGTGACCTGCTGCAGTAATCCAGCATGAGGATTAGGGAGGAGGACATCAAAAGCTGCTGGGTTTGTTGGTGCCATTTCTGTTAACAGGATTAGTGGTGATGGCACAGGAAAACTGCCCAGGACACAGAGATTTCCCCCAGGGCCTGCAGACAGCAGCTGTGTTCTCTGGGCTGGACAATCCCTGCAGGGCTGGGGTGCTGCAAGGTGTCCGTGGGGGCAATAAAAGGAGATTTAAGGTCCCTTCCAGATGAAACCATTCTGGCATTTGATTACTTCTTTTTTAAATTTTTTTTTTTTTTTTTTTACTCAGAATACACAATTTTAGGTCCCTTCCAGATGAAACCATTCTGGCATTTGATGACTTTTTTTTTTAATTTTTTTTTTTTTTTTTTTTTGCTCAGAATACACAATTTTAGGTCCCTTCCAGATGAAACCATTCTGGCATTTGATGACTTCTTTTTTTAATTTTTTTTTTTTTAACTCAGAATGCACAATTTTAGGTCCCTTCCAGATGAAAGCATTCTGGCATTTTATGATTTTTTTTTTTAATTTTTTTTTTTTTTTACTCAGAATGCACAATTTTAGGTCCCTTCCAGATGAAACCATTCTGGGATTTGATGACTTCTTTTTTTTATTTTATTTATTTATTTTTTTTTTACTCAGAATACACAATTTTGACTAAGACGTCTAAAATCCTCTTGACTTCTCAAAACACTAGAAAAAATTAGAAAAAAATAGAAAAAAAATAAATTAGACAAGAAATTAGACAAAAAAAACAAATATAAAAAAACCAAAAAAACCCAAAACCCAAAAAAAACCACACACAAAAAATCCCCAAAAAACCCCCAAAAAACCAAAAAACAACCCAAACCAAAAACTTAGATGCCAAAATGGGGCTTCTTGACAACTCAGAGATTAATATTTTTTAATTGTTCATACTGCTTATTTTCTAGTGACTGGAACTTCTTTTTTTTCTTTTTCTTTCAGTCTAGAATAGCTCATTTTTTACCAATAATTACATTTCTGTTGCCATACAAGACTCAAACCCATTTAATAACCTCATGACTGTTCTTGCTTTGGGTGTGGATCCCTCAGGGCTCCCTTGGCTGGTGAGGCTCTGATGGAATCTCCAGATTCTTGCAAAGCTGGGCTGGAAATGAGAGATGGGGACAGGTAAAGGTGTCACAGATGCTCAGACATTTACCCAAGCAGTTTTATGAGGAGGGGAAATTGAATTTTCAACCAGCAAAAAATGCAGAAATTAAAAAAAAAAGTATTACTGAAAATTCTTTGGACTCCTATTTTTTTTTTTAACATATTTTTCCCCCTTCTCTGATTTTCCTCATCTTCTACAAGGCAAAATCAGCCACTACCAACCTGCTCTCCCTTTAAAATACCTGCCTTGGATATCTTGGCCAATCAAAGCCAGACAATTGCTTCATTTTCTTAAGAAAATGGGAATTTTGAGTCAATCCAAAAAGAAAAAATGAAATGCTTCCATTTTCTTTTTTTTTCCTTTCCTGAAGGGTGAATGAAAAATTTTATTTTGAATTTTAGTTCAAGCTCTTTTCTGTGTCCTCTGGGGTTGGGACAGGCAGAGAATGAGGGGGAATAAGAAAAGAACTGCTCAGAAATGGGGGAGCCAGAGGAGCCACTATCATAATGTAATTAATATTATATAATATTTTATATAGGTATATAGCAATATAATAAATAGAATATGGTTAATGCCCATCTGAGCCCTCCCCACTGCTGGGATGGCACATCCCCAGGTGGGAATGCCCACCCTGCACCTCCTCCCTCACTGCTCATCACAGGCTGGCACACGGGGCAATTCCATCAGCAGGGACAGGAGCAAAGCTCCCCAGGAAATCACACCATGAGCAATGCCCCAAACCAGCCCCTGGGGGGAAATGGGGAGCTGGAAGGGTCAGGAGTGAGAAAGGGAACATCATTCACCTCCCAACCCCTGCACTGGGCTGGATTCACCTCCAGTTCCTGCACTGGGATTAATTCACCTCCAGTTCCTGCACTGGGATTAATTCACCTCCAGTTCCTGCACTGGGATCAATTCACCTCCAGTTCCTGCACTGGGGTAAATTCACCTCCAGTTCCTGCACTGGGCTGGATTCACCTCCCAATTCCTGCACTGGGGTAAATTCACCTCCAGTTCCTGCACTGGGGTAAATTCACCTCCAGCTCCTGTGCTGGGATCATCCACTGGGGTGAATTCAACTCCCAACTCCTGAACTGGGATCAATTCACCTCCCAGTTCCTGCACTGGGATCACACACTGGGCTGGATTCACCTCCCAGTTCCTGCACTGGGGTAAATTCACCTCCAGTTCCTGCACTGGGAGCATCCACTGGGGTGAATTCACCTCCTAACTCCTGAACTGGGGTGGATTCACCTCCCAGTTCCTGCACTGGGATCATCCACTGGGATCAATTCACCTCCCAGTTCCTGCACTGGGATCAATTCACCTCCCAGTTCCTGCACTGGGATCACACACTGGACTGGATTCACCTCCCAGTTCCTGCACTGGGATCACTCACTGAGGTGGATTCACCTCCCAGTTCCTGCTCTGGGACCCTCCAATGGAGTGAATTCACCTCCCAGTTCCTGCACTGGGGTCAGACTGGCATTTAGGGCCCCCCAGTGACTCCCACTGTCCAGCAGTTCCCATCCCACAGGGTACCTGAGCTTCCCATGCCCGTTGTGTGTCCATTATTAATTTTTTTAATTAATGAACCACCTTGGGTTGCTTATGTAAGCTGCACCTGCCGCACACGGGAGGCGTTTCTGGGTCATGCTCTGTTATCTCTCAGAGCTCGAGCCAGCTCCCAATAATTGATGCAGCTCCAAGAGAACATTTTCCTGCGGCACTTCATTTGATAATTATTCACCACGGGGCTCCTCAGCTGTTTCTGGCCCTGCTTTGGACAGGAAGCCGAGCCGTGGGGAGTCCTGCTGGAGCCAGCTCCAGTGATTTCAGATCATGGAGGTGCCACCTGATTACCTTTCCTGAAGAAAAAGATGTTCCTGTTTGCCACCATGACCCTTTCCAGGCAGTCCTGTCTCAGATTTCTCCTCCTCTCAGAGGACACTTGGCTCAGACCACATCCCAACACCTCATCCCTCATTTCCTGCACGCCAAAATACAAAATTTCAGCACACCTGGGACTCACAGGTACCCTCAGCTTTGTGTTTTCTCATGTATATTGGCATTGCTGTTACTCTCAACATGGATATTTTATTTATTTTTTTACGTTTTTGCGCCTTTCCCACATGAATTGTGATTATTCTCCCCCACACCTGTTACTGAGTCTGTTATGAAATCCAATTATGTAATGTCTGGGACAGGTCCTGTAGTGAGGACAGCTTCACACCTCCTCTGTTCAGGTTTCTCCTTCAGCCCATATTAATAAATATTTAGAAAACAGGAATTCTGTGTCCCAGCAGGCTGTGCCTTCCCTGACTGCACTGGTGTGTAGGTGTGAGGTCCAGTTTGCCATTTTCAGCTGTTCAGCTCATAGACAGCCATGAAATATTCAGAATTTCCTTGATGTTGCTGTAGCTTTTTTGGATGCTCACATTTGCCCTGCAGCTACCATGACCTGTGCCTTTAAATTCCCTGCAAGGACCTGTAGGAAATGTCCTTGGACTGAGAGGGTTTAAACAAAACCCTTTAGATGGTTCAAAGGGTGCTGCTGTAAACCTGAGGGTGAAACATTGACCAGAGCACTGAGCTGTGTCCAGCAGCACGGCTGAGACCCAGGCTGAGCATTAGAGCTGATCCTGGGCTGGGCACTCCTCGAAGGATGGAGATGTGAGCTCTGGGCTTCTTCCCTACACCAGTTTAGCCTTGGTCTGTTGGTCTGTGATCCCAGCCCAGTGCTGGCTGACCCCCCTGGATGGGTGACAGTGGAGTGTGACTCAGAATAAAAGGATTAATCAGTCAGATTTTGCATATTTTCCTTTTCCTTGCACACCACCAGGCCAGATCTCAGCTCAGTGCCAGGCCCTGGTGCTGAATTCCCATTCACACCCCTCAGGACAGCCAGGGTTAATTCCAGTGCAGCCACGGGGCACCTGGGCCCATCAGTACAGAGCCACCCCCACTGCTCTGTGGCTTCTGTGCACACACATCCCTCTGGCTCTTTTATAGATCTGCATTTTCTCTGTAACTTCTGGGCAAAGAACCTGGCTCGAGATGTTTGACCTTGGCCAACTCTTGGCTTTGGAAATCCGTCCAGCCCCAGTGTTTTGACAAGCTAGCTACACCAGCATAATTAACATTCCAGGGGTGATGCAGGGTCCCTCTCTGGCTGTGAGAGGTTCTGACTCCCTCCTCGGTGAATTAATCCTTTTATTCCCGGGTTTGAACTTGCTCATTCTGCTGGAATGACCCCAGATCTCTTCAGGGGTTTTCATTAAACACACACAGCTCCTCCTGGAAAAAAATACTGCTCTTCCCGTGGTGAGCAATGCTCAGCCCTGGCAGCTTGGTTTGAGCAGGTTGTGGCGGCCCAGGGAGCAGAGCCCAGGGACAGAGATCTCGAGCAGGGCAGCAGAGTGGCCCAGGGAGCAGAATCCAGGGACAGAGTGGCCCAGCAGCCCCTGCAGTGGCCCAGGGAGCAGAATCCAGGGACAGAGATCTCCATCAGAGCAGCAGAGTGCCCTAGGGTGCAGAATCCAGTGACACACATCTCCATCAGAGCAATTTGTGGTGTCCCAGGGAGCAGAGTCCAGGGACAGAGATCTCCATCAGAGGAGCAGAATGGCCCAGGGAGCAGAGCCCAGTGGCCCAGGGAGCAGAATCCAGGGACAGAGATCTCCATCAGGGTAGTTTGTGGTGTCCCAGGGAGAAGAGCCCAGTGGCACACATCTCCCTCATGGCAGCAGAGCAGCCCAGGGAGCAGAGCCCAGGGACAGAGATCTCCATCAGAGGAGCAGAATGGGCCAGGGAGCAGAGCCCAAGGACACAGATCTCCGTCAAAGCAGATTGTGGTGGCCCAGGGAGCAGAATCCAGTGGCACAGATCTCCATCAGGGCAGCCCAGCAGCCAAGGGAGCAGAGCCCAAGGACAAAGATCTCCATCAAAGCAGATTGTGGTGGCCCAGGGAGCAGAGCCCAGGGACCCAGGGAGCAGAATCCAGTGGCACACATCTCCCTCAGGGCAGCAGAGCAGCCCAGCAGCCCCTGCAGTGAGGGACCTGCAGTCCCAGCTGCTCAAGGATGCACATCCATCCCCCAGACTCGTCTGCTGCCACTCCCACTCGAAGGCTCCAAAGGCAAAGACATCTTGAAAGCTTTTGTGAGCTGGTTAAAGATCAAAGAAATCTGGTTGCATAAATCTGGAATACTAAAGCGGAATGAAAGGAAGCTGGCGTTGCACGTGGAGGGAAATGTAAATTCACAGTTCTCCCCAATGGCCTCAATCTTGAGCTCTGAACGAGCTGGCAAGGGCTGCTCTCACTTTGTGCATGCCAGGGGGTGAGGCTGGGCTGGTTCCTGATTTCCCTGGGACTCCAGCTCCTGTTTCCACAGCAGGAGCCTTTATCCCACCTCAGTGTGTGGCACAAGGCCCTCCTCAGAGCCATGGGGACAGGGCTCTCGGTGCTGACTGGTCCTTGGCTTCCATAAAAGATGTTTTTTCCATTTTTTTGGCGTCATTTCAAGTGAAGGATGGTGTGTTCCTCCTCCTAAACCCACACAGGCAGCACCACTGGCTGCTTCTTCTCAAGAAATTGGTTTTGATCGACATTGATCAAAACTTTGACAGGATTGCCACCCACAGCGTTGTCCATCAAGTTATTTTCTCCAGATATTAATGATAGACTTGATCTTAGATTTCTCACCAATTAGCAAGCCCCAAAGTTAAGTGCAGTGGTCTGTTATTTCCCAAAGTTTTGTCTTTCTCTTTGCTGGTTCTCACCTGAGCTGATGCCAGGTTTAGCTTTTCCTCTCCGTGTTTAGGGGCTCATTTCCCCTTTCTCATCAGCAATAACCTCCCCCTTCCTTGACTCCAGGTTGTTTAATGTGGCTCTCTGAGCTGCCCAAAGGTTCTTTTTCCTTTTCCCACAAATATGACACACCAAAATACTCCTTTAATCCATGTTAAGAACACGTAGTCTTAGCCACTCTTTTATCTTTATTATTTTTTAATGAAGATTTCAATGAAAGTGATTTTTGCAGTGGAAAATAGCTCAAATTAAGATGTTCAACCAATTTAGAAGGTCAGGTTGGACACTGGGGCTGGAGCATCCTGGGACAGTGGGAGGTGTCCCTGCCATGGCAGGGGTGGCACTGGAGGGGCTCTGAGGTCCCTCCCAACCCAAACCTTGTGTGATCCTGTAGGTCTGGGGTTTAGGGACACGAGGGAACGTCAGAGATGGGGAGTGGGAAGGTTTATGAAGAGGGGATAAAATGGAGGGTGACGTTATTGGGACTGCAAAGCAACAACAAAGACAAGGAAATCATTAAAATTCTCTGTTGCCCTGCCTAGTTTATTACAGAGCTGCATTTTTGCTCTCTCATCTTCCCTTCTCTAACCCAGAGAACAACCCAGGGTCTGTCATTTCCCAGAGACTGGCAGCTCCTTTATCTCCCAAGCTATTTCCATCAGCCAGGCTGCAGAACCGTGGGGATCCTGGCTCGGGATGAGCCTTGCTGAGCACACAGGAATGAATTCTGAGAGTTTTCCTGGCTGTAACCCCTTCCCTTGAAGGGACAGAGGGGTGGCAGGGCAGAGGAGCAGCCCTGTCCTGTGGAGCTGGGTTTGGATGTCACCTCAGCCTACAGGTGACATCACTGGGAGGGACAGCAGCTGGCACAGGGACAGGGTGACCTGAGGGCTGTTATTTGGAATTTGCAGACATGACTCACTGTGCTGGAGCCACAGCCACCTCCAGCAGGGGAAATTGGTGCCTTAGGTCACGGGGGTGTGATGGGGATGCCACAGAGATTGGTGCCAGCACAGCTCTGGGGATGCTCCTCAAATGTGAGGGACCCCAGCCAGATGTGCAGCCACAGCTGCAGCAAGGTCCAGCCCCAGCCTGAATGCAGATTAAATTAAGATGTGCTCCAGAATGGCTCAAGTGTCTGTGGGGGGAAAATGATACTTCAAGTTTAGTTTTTCTATTATTCAGATTCTGTGCTGCTTTAGTGTGTGGGTCTGGGTTCATATCAGGGGATGCTGAGCTCTGTGCACAGAGCAGGGACACAAAACAATTCCTGCTCCAGCTGGGCACCAAGGACAAATGATCCAAATCTCAGCCCAGGAGCACAAACAGCGTGGACTGGAGAGAGAAAAACAAGGATGGGCTAAAGCTGGGATGGGACAATGAACTGCAAGATGCAAATGGAGCAGAACTGATCAAAGGGAGAGACCCCATGAGTGCTCGTGCATTTTGGGACCATTTGGGTTCATCTTGGGTTCATTTTGGGACCATTTTGGTTCACCTTGGGTTCATCTTGGGTGCATTTTGTGACCATTTTGGTTCATTTTGTGACCACTTTGGTTCATCTTGGGTTCATTTTGTGACCATTTTGGTTCACCTTGGGTGCAGCCCTGGCTGGGCTCTGGTGCTGCCCAAGGTGGATCCATGGAGGAGATGCTTTGAATCAATCCCTGCTTTATTCTGTGACTCTGCCCAGCCTCTGCTCCAGCTCAGCCTCCCAAAGCATCACCAAGGATGTGGCTCTGTGGTGAGCTGGGGTCAGTTCTGTCTGAGGGCAGGGAGGTTGAGTGAGTGAAATGTTGAGAGTCACAGGCAAGTTGTGATGCTCAGGATAATCCATCAATTTCTTGGTTTGAAATTCCAGTATCAACTGGAGAAACGAGGCAATTTTGCCAGGAGTGAGCCCATATTTATAAACTTAAAACCTCACCCTCCTTCCCACCAAGTGTTTGAAGAACCTTTGGAGTTTTCTCCACTGGGGCTTCAGGTCAGGCGTGATTATTAAGGAAGATTTGGGCTAAACCTGCTGAGATTGACATTCACTTTGTGCTTTCCTTTTGGTGGGTTTTTCTTGGCAGGGCAGAAAATGACCCAGGGGCAGCTACAAAGGGGTTAAATAGGGGAACCCTCACTGACCACCAAGGAGGAGGGGTTGGAGGAGATCCCTTCCAGGTTATCTCAGGACAAGGTAATCTTGTAAAACCTCTCCACTGGAAAAAGCCACCTGGCACACAAAATTCCCTTTTCATGTCCCTTTTAATGAAATCCTCTGATAATTCCCCACCTGCTGCAGCCTCGCTGTGCCCTGTGGCCACTGAGGGAACTCACAGTGACTTAAAATCCCATAAAATCCCAGGGCATCTGCAGTGCCCAGCGCTCATTTCTGTGTGGATCAGGCTCAGAAAGCTCTGGGGATTATCTGGAGAGTTTGAGATTTCTTTCCAAAGCAGTGCTTTATCCTGCCAACAAGACAATGGCATGGAGTGGCTGCTGGAATCCTGTTGTTGACAAGGTTTATGTCCTGCAGGAGCTAAAACCAGGAAAAACACACCCAAGTTTTTCCCTTACATAAGCTTTGAAAGTTGTCCAAGCTGACTTTAACTTCATGGAAAAGTTTGCACGTTTGGAAAGTGTGACCACACCTCCCAGGGGGAAACCCAGTCCTTTGCAGAGCAGGAGGATGAAAGGCTGGCACTGAGCTCAGGGAGCACTGACAGACAGCAGCAAAGTGCCTGCAGGTATTTATTGGAACTGCTGGATTCAAATTCTTCGGCTGTGCTCATGACAACACTCCTCCTTAGCTTTCCAGGTGTTCTTGTTACCTGCCTTTCATCAGCTGGAGTTACAGGAAAGCAGCTTTAAGAATTTGGTTTTTGAGTATTGGACAGGAAACTAAACAAGGAATGGTGTTTGAACAGACATCAAAATTCATTGCTGAGCTCGAGGTACCCCAGTGCTGACAAAAAGTTGTTTCATTTGCAGTTTTGAAGTGGTGCATCAGGAGATGTGTGCAAACAACCCCAATGAGAGCACAGCTCTGCCCTGAATTTCAACCAACCAGCCATGAGGGAAGAGGAAATTCTGAATATAGGAGCTGAATAATTTTTTGATTTGAGAAAATTTGCTTTTATTCCACAAAGAAATCAGGGATTCAGACAGCACAGGGTACAGTGAATATAAAGAGAGCATGCACATATCAGGTGAGCTGAGATGAAATGACAGATCCAATAAAGAATTTCTTTAACAGCTGAGCCCAGGCAGGCAGAGAAAAATCAGTTCAAGTCAGGAGTGCAACACAGAATCCCAGAATGGGAGGGATCTTAAAGTTCATCCATTGCCACCCCTCCATGGCAGGGACACCTTCCCCTGTCCCAGGGTCACCTCCCACTGTCCCAGGGACACCTCCCCTGTCCCACGCTGCTCCAGCCTGGCCTTGGGCACTGCCAGGGATCCAGGGGCAGCCCCAGCTGCTCTGGGCACCTGTGCCAGGGCCTGCCCACCCTCACAGGGAACAATTCCTGATTCCCAATATCCCATCCAGCCCTGCCTTCCTCCAGGTTAAGGCAATTCCCCCTTGTCCTGTCTCTGCAGGCCCTTGTGAAAATCCCCCTCCAGCCCCTTTAGGCACTGGAATAAATAATAAATAAGTAATGAAAATAAATAATAATTAAATAATCATTGAGTAAATAAATACAATAAATAATTAAACCTAACATGACCAATAAGTTCCTCCATCCCTGCAGGCTTTCAAGACAAGGCCAGAACCAGCACAAAGCTCAGCTGCTGTAGCCAGAGCTGGGCAGGGATCAGGGACCAGGACCTGGCTGATCCCCACTGAACTTCAGGAATTTGCCCAATGTGCCCAAATCCCAGCCCAGCCTGAATCAGGAGCCAGGTGCCTCCTTCAGGGAGGAGATAAAATGGGACATTTATCTGATCAGAAGTGGCAGCTGGAGGGGCTGTAAGGAGTGTGGCATTATTGGGGTCCCTAATGAAAGAAGGAAATGATGAATCTGACTCCACGTTCTCAGAAGGTAATTTATTATTTTATGTCACTATATTATATAAAAGAATACTACACTAAACTATACTAAAGAATAGAGAAAGGATGCAGACAGAAGGCTAAAAAGATAATAATGAAAACTTGTGACTCTTCAGAGTCCTGACACAGCCTGACTGTGATTGGCCATTAGGTAAAAACAATTCACATGAAACCAATCAAACAATAGTTGGTAAACAATGTCCAAACCACATTCCAAAGCAGCAAAACACAGGAGAAGCAAATCAGATAATTCTTGTTTGCCTTTCTCTCTGAGGCTCCTCAGCTTCCCAGGAGCAGAAATCCTGGCACAGGGATTTTCAGGAAATGTGATGGTGACACAAGGAGAACATCAGCTCCTGGATTTTAGCTGGGCAATATTTGGTGATGTGCTCCCCTTGGGAGCCTCCTCCCATCTGTGCAGAGTTCATTGAGGGAATGTGCTGAGAGCAGAATTCTGCCCAGGTTTTCCTCTTCCTCCTGGTACTGGGAGCTCAGCTCACTCCTCTGCAGTGTCCCAGCTGCTGGTGATAGCAGGCTAATCTTTTAATGAGATTTTTGAAGACTTTATTGCTAGTTTTATGCAAGGAGTCCAGAATCTCAGTGTCAGGAGCTTAATAAATAAGGTTTGTTGGTCTGGGGAATTCCACAGATCTGGAGCAAAAATTACAAGAGAATTTTAGTCATTCACTAGACTGTCTAATAATCAGGAGCTTTTTCTTCTTCACAGTCACTGAAGAGCAAGGAGCTCCTCTCTTTGGCAATCCAGGTCTCAGATGGAGCCTCATTTCTGTGGCATCAGCACTTCTTGGGGTGTGTTAAACCTCCAGCTCCAGCACAGAGGCCTTGGGAGCAAAACTCACACACCCATTTTTCCATTGTCACCTGGAATTAATGAGCTCCTTGCAAGAAGAAAAGTCATGCTTATTAAATGTTATTAATCAGCTGTAGCAACTTTTGGAATGAAGCTTCAGGCTTGGATGGATGATTACCTGGCAGAATTGGTTATCTGCTCACTGCAACTCCTCAGGGGTAACTTGGCAAGGTCTCCAGAATGCAAATTCTTCATTAAGCACCCTCAGTTTTCTCTGCCTGTTTTACATCAAGCCTTACATTTGTCAGGTGAAATGGGAACTGCATGAAAAGCAGCTCCAGAGGTGCAGGAGTTACTGGCAATATCTATTTATTCACAGAAGTGCTCACTTGGGTTTGTTGGGAGGCCATTTCCACAGCAGCAAGCGAAAGGAGGCTCATGTGCAAGGAAAAGCTGAAGGTTCATTTCCATTTTTCTCAATAAATTATGCATGAAAAGCGGGAATTGTGCTCCAGCTCCTGGCTCTGTGCTGTCAGGTGGAGCTGAGCTGAGCCAGGGATGGCTCAGCAGAAGCCAGGGCTAAAAGGGCCTCCTGAGGATGCCAGCTGTGAGCAGCAGCAGCTGCTGGGCTGTTTGCTCAAAATGCAGCGTGAGCTCTGCCCCTGCCCTGCCTGAGCTTTCCAGGAACTGCACGGTGGGAGAGGAAACCTCCTGCTCTGGGCACCTCTGACAACAGCAGCAAGACAGGCAAAACACTCAAAATTCCAGCAGCAAAAGCTCCTCTTTAACTTACAGCCTATTTTTATCCAGCTTCCCAAGCTATCATGTGTAATTCTGGTTGGTTGGTGACCTCCTTGCCACTCAGTTCAGTGGGTAGAAGATGCTTGAGCATGGACATGGCAGGACTCTCTCTTCACACAGGTGTTTGCATTTTGTCTTTGTGGATTCTCCTATGGATGTGGATTTCTTTGTGGCTTCTTATTTTTCACAGGTGCAAAGTGCCTCCTTACAAGAATAGATTGTTATGCAAACTGATTCTTATTCTTCTGATTCTTTCTCATGGGAACTTGGCAGGCTAGCTGTTAATTCAGCTGAAATAGCAAGGCCTGATGTTACAAGGCCTTTCTTTAATAAGGTTTTACCTGCATGCAACAGGCAGCTGCCCATGGGGGGCTGTCAGTGATTCCAGCTCTTTCCAGGCTGCATTGTGCCCACCCTCCTGTCCTGCCCCCATTTTACAGCATTCCTTCATTCTGGCCTGAATTGAAATAGGTGATTATTCCCAATTCATTGTTTGTTGGGATCCCAACCTTCTCTGCTCATTTTCTGCGCAGGTCTTTGATCCTTTTGTGTTATTTCTCAGTGTTGTGTTATTTCAGTGATTCCAGCTCTTTCCATGCTGCATTGTGCCCACCCTCCTGTCCTGCCCACGTTTTACAGCATTCCTTAATTCTGGCCTGAATTGAAAAATATTGATATTGAAATATATTGATTATTCCCAATTCATTGTTTGCTGGGATCCCAACCTTCTCTGCTCATTTTCTGCCCAGGTCTTTGATTTTTTTGTGTTATTTCTCCCTCTTTTCCATGTTTGGGTTGCCTCTCGTGCATCTCCTGTGTGGATTTGACCCCGGGGTGGCTGCAGAGGGGTGGGAGCAGCAGACTGGATGTGACAGCTCAGGTTGTGCCCCTCGGCCAGGGTTTGGTGTTTTCCTGTCCCTCTGTCCTCCCCCATGTCCATCACTCACAGCTCACACGCTGCTGAGGTGTCACCTGCAATGCCACCCCTGGAAGGTCCCCACGGAGATCTCCAGGTTGCCACCCTCCACCATGGCATGAGGCAACAATGCCTGGCACTGCCCAGCCTGGAATTTGGCATTTGGGTCCTAAATCCCCTTTCAAATCAGGGAAATTTGCTGCTTCACTGCTAAGCTGGGAGGTTTCTCCTTCAATTACAATCTAAATATTCCAACAGCTGAGTGAGGCATCTCCAGGACTCCTGGGCACCAAGGGGAGCAGGCCAGAGCCACCTTTGAAATATTCTTTTGGAAAGAAATATTATTTTTGAAATATTTTGAAAGATTTGAAATATTTCAAAATATTTTGAAATATTCTTTGAAATTGTAGAATTTGAAATATTCTTTGAAATATTTCAAAGAAATATTTTGAAATATTATTTTTGAGAAGCACAGTGAACACCCCCAACGAATCCCCAGTTCCAGGCTGCCCTGTGACTTTTTTTTCCTTTTTTTCCTCCTCCTTCTCAGCCTTCTCCTTTTTGCTTTCCAGGAGATTATAGCAGAGGCTGACAAAGTGCTAATCTTGCTGAGGATTACGCACGAGGAATCTCTATTGATTTCCTTTTTCTCTTTTACAGAAATAATAAAAGGCTGCATTGCAGGGGTTTGGGAGCTGCTGGGGATGAGAGAGCACTTTTTGCTCACATTAACTTTGAGGGTTTTGCTTGCATAAAACATTGATTTATTAGAGAACCTACAAATAATATCCTTAGTAGAGAACACATTGCATTTGTACAAGTGGAAGTCCTCATTAGTGTGTATAATAGCTGAGACAGAATAATGCAGGCAGTGGGTGTTGGTGTTGTTTTTATTATTATTTTTATTATTATTTTTATGTAGTGCTAGGAGTTTATGACGTGCAGTCAGCCACACACTGTGCACTGGCTCTGTCCTCTTGGGCAAGGGTTGATTCCTAGAAATTTGGTACCATTCTATGGTAATTTCATTTCTTTTCCATGGAATTTCTGTGAGATTGGATCAGTTCAAAAGGAAAATCTGTCCCTCCACCTCTCCTGGATGGGAGAGGTTGTGCCTGGAGAGAAGAGATTCTCCCACCAGCATTAGGGTCACACTGAGTGGGTGAGAGGTGTGAGCTCCTGGTCCCCAAAACCTGCCAGAACATTGGGAAACAGCCCTGGCTGCAGCCGGGTGATTTATCCTGAAGAATCTGTTCTCCAATGATGGAGATGATGATTGATCACCTTGGAACACGAGGAATATTTTTGCCGTCAAGAAATCCCTCCTCTTTGGGAGTATTGACTCGATCCCTCCAGTGCAAATTGCCTGTGTGAGAGTTTCTCCCAGGAATGACCAGAGGATAAATGATGTGTGTTCATCATCTCTGAATCAAAGCATGTGCTGTGACTCACCCCTGGCCAGCTCTGTCGTTGTTCTTATTATAGGATCTCCTCCAAAGGTCACATTTAACTACTAAAAATAAACCCAACCCCCCAAAAACCTTCATTCCTCAGCAAACAGAGCAAATGTAGGCTACTCTTGTATTAAAAGTACAGATCCAGGTCACCGAGCTGACCTACTTAGGGGATATTTTAGGGCTTCCCAAAAGATTTCACGTCCTCCAAATGTCAATCTTATTTCAGCTCCACACATCAGCACCAGTCTTCTTCCTTCAGAGCGGACTCTTATTTAGATGGAGATTTTATCAAAGTTAAACCAGCTTAATGTTTCTTATATGAAAAGTTGAGGTGAGCTTGGCTCCTGTGGTTGGCAGCAGGAGGACAATGTGAGTAAAACCTTATTTAAGTCCCAAATAACCTTATTTAGGTCCCAAATGATAGAAGTGCTTCTCACCTTGAGCCTTTGACAGCGAGCTGTGATTCCAGCAGCAGCAGAGGGCACAGACCTTTATTTAAAAGCTGATATTTGGAGAGCAGTGTCTGAACTCACACAGCGGCTTAACCCCACAAACAACCTCATTTCAACCTCGTTTGCAGCTCACAGGATGCTGTTTTCTCTAGAAATGAGTGTCCTTAGCCTTTGCCTGCCGGGGACAGGGATGGTTGAAAACATCTCGGCAGCTTTTCCTCCTGGGTGCCCCGGGAGGTCCCTGCCCGGGGCTGGTGCCTCTTTCTGCCTCTGTTCAAGGTTCTGAACCTTCTGTCCCTGCTGGTGCCTCTCTTGCTCTGTCCGAGGTTCTGAACTTCCTGTCCCTGCTGGTGCCTCTTTCTCTGGCTCTGTCCGAGGTGCTGAAGGTTCTGTCCTTGTTGGTGCCTCCCTGGCTCTGTCCGAGGTTCTGAAGGTTCTGTCCCTGTTGGTTCCTCTCTGGCTCTGTCCGAGGTTCTGAACGTTCTCTCCCTGCTGGTGCCTCTTTCTCTGCCTCTGTCCGAGGTTCTGAAGGTTCTGTCTCTGTTGGTGCCTCTCTGCCTCTGTCCGAGGTTCTGAACCTCCTGGCCCTGCTGATTCCTCTCTCTGGCCCTGTCCGAGGTTCTGAACCTCCTGGCCCTGCTGCAGGAGCTCTGTCTGGCCACCCCGAGGTCCGAGCCTGCTTCTCCTGCCAGCCAAGGAACCTGATTGCACCCAAATTGTCTGAAATAATTCAGGTAACTCAGTTACCCAAGTGTGGTGATGTTCACAGGGTTCCAGGACGAGGGAAGAGATGAGAATGTTGACTCCATGTTTCAGAAGGCTGATTTATTCTTTTATGATATATATTATGTTAAAAGAAAATGATGTAACTATACTAAAAGAATAGAAGAAAGTATTTCATCAGAAGGCTAGCAAGGAAAGGAAAGGAATAATAATAAAATCTTGTGACTGACCAGAGAGTCCGAGCCAGCTGACTGTGACTGACCGTTAATTAAAAACAGCCACATGAGACCAATCACAGATCCACCTGTTGCATTCCACAGCAGCAGATAATCATTGTTTTTCTTTTCCTCTGAGGCCTCTCAGCTTCTCAGCAGAAAAATCCTAGCAAAGGGATTTTTCAGAAAATATCATGGCTACACCTTTCTTCTGTTCTTTTAGTATAGCTTAATATATCATTTTCTTTTAATATAATATATATCATAAAATAATAAATCAGTCTTCTGAAACACGGAGTCAAGATTCTCATCTCTTCCCTCATCCTGGGACCCTCAAACACCACCACAGGCAGGGGCTGCTCAGGCTCTGCCTCCTGGTCACCCCAGGGGTCACAAACAGCTCAGGGCTCCCAGGGCTGCATTTCCCCTCTTGTCACCTCCTCATCCTTTCCTGTGTTCTGTGCTCCATGAAGAACAAGGAGCAGCACTCTGCAAACTCAGATCTCAGTGGCAGCTGTTGTTCTGTTAAACTTGAGATGCATCTTTGGAAAGAAATCAATATTTTGGGGACAATATCCACGGAGGAGAAGAGTCAGGTGGCAGTTTGAGGAGTGGGGCACTGGGGAGGTGTTTCTGGTGGCAGTGAAGGACAGCTCAGCCATGGTCCCACGGGATCCCAAATAACCAGTGATGTTATGAGAGCAGGACCATTAAACCCAGACTTTTCATTTCATTCTAATCACATCTGCAGATAGAATAATACTTTAATAAGCCTTAAGCTGGAATTGATTTTTTCCCCCACACACACCAGGAATTGAAATTGAGGCAAAAAGTGGTTGGAAATTATTTAGCAGTTACTAAGAATTAAGGAAAACCCCTTTATTGTTAATCAAAGTGGATTAATTTCTTTTTCATATTATTATAATTGAGGAGCTAAAATGTGTTTTCCTCATTTTGGGAGCTCAGCTGAGATGAGGAGGGGGCTGCTGGCATGGCTGGGGCTGGGGCTGGGTGCTGCAGGGCTGTGGCCCTCCAGGAGGGCAAATTCCAGTAGATACCTCTTTTTCCACCTCCAAAATCTTTGTAAAATCAGGATTTTGGGGAGCTGGACAAAGCAGTGTCCAGCTCTCGGAGCAGCATGGTCGCTGCCACACCAGGCACCAATTCATTTCTGTGTTTACACAAATCTAGATGGACCCAGATTTGAGCCTAACGATTTCTGCTGTTTGCTGATTTTCCTAATTGGAATATTTTAATTTCAACTCGCAGTGATCAAGGTGCCCTTTGTGTCAGGCACAGGTCCCTGCCCCTTTGCTGAAGGGCTGCTGAAACCCTCTGCAGCCTGATTTTATTTGGGGTGTGGGGCTGCTGCTCCTCAGCCCCTCCAGCTCCCATTCCCAAGCCTCTCAAATTTATTCCTGTTTCATTTACTCTTTCTACTGTAAGCTCATGCCCAAATAAATTCAGTATTTTGGTGGCTTCTTGTGGAAAACACAGCCCTGAGAAGAGCAGCAAAACCAGATGGGTGCTCTGCATGTGCTGCTGAAAATTATATTGGCCTCTTTTGATTCTCCTTTGCAGCCCAAACTTTATTGCAAACTTAATCAGATGTTTGGAAAAACACTAACACACTGTAAATAGAGATTGACAGAAAACTATCTTGGAATAAATAGAGCTGCTGGGAAATATACAGAATTTTAGACTGGGGAGAATGACAATGTCACAAGGAGGCAATTTCACCAAAAAAAGGCTGCCACGAGGGAATAAATAGCTGTGTGATTATTTGTGTGGAAAGAACCACTGGAAACTGGGTGCAAAAATATGGAAATGTGCAGGGCAAATTGAGGTGGCTCAAGTGGAGCAGAATCAATCTTCAGAGGGAAGTGGGTGCTGCCTTTTCCACTGGCTGTGGGAAGCACCCTGGAAATGCAGGAAATGTCCCTAAAAGCTCTCTGAGCTCCTGGTGCTGCCTGTGCCACCCAATTAGAACAATTCCTGCTCAGGGAAACAAGCTGGTTCCCACTGCTCTCAGGAAGGATTGGCAGACTTTTTCAAGGATTAAGTTAGAATTTAGTTTGTGAGGTTTCTATGGGTTTGCTGTTTAGCTCCTGCATTTTCTGACCTTGATGATTCTGTGGTTGATGATTCCCCCTTGAAATAGGGGTCTCCTCCAGCCAGGTCTCATCAGCTCTTGGAGATTTCACACCCAAGATAGCTCAGCTACCTTAGAAGGCATAAAATCAGCAGGATGGCTTCTGTGGCAGTGTTGGAAACAAAAAGGTTTTAATAAAAGGCAAAATAACAAAACTCTTCATAGAGAAAAACCCAGCCATGTGCAAGAGGAAAAAAACCACAACTCCACTGCTATAAGGGTCTCCCCCAGCCAGGTCTCATCAGCTCTTGGAGATTTCACACCCAAGATAGCTCAGCCACCTCAAATGGCATAAAATCAGCAGGATGGCTTCTGTAGCAGTGTTGGAAACAAAAAAGGCTTTAATAAAAGGCAAAATAACAAAACTCTTTACAGAGAAGAACCCAGCCAGGTGCAGGAGGTCCTTGCCCCTGGTAAAACACCTCACAAAAGGGATTGGTTTCTTTGTTCTCTTCTTTTTCTAGCAAATTGCTCAGTGGGACTTTTTGGCCTCTGTCCAGTTTGCCATCCTTAAGTTTGAGTTGAATTCCCCCAGGTTCTATGAGATGCCTTTTCCACCTAATTGAGGAGGGAAACTTCTGGGTTTATTTCCTTTTTAAGGGGCCACAGGATGGTTTGGTCACTCCATCAACAGGGAGCACATCCCTGTACCCCCTGAGCAGGAGATTGGAGCTGGGCTGAGCTGGGTTTAACCCCTCCCAGCCTGGGTGCAGAGTGAGCAGAGCTCAGAGGGGGACACAGGTGGGACTGCAGGAAAAGCAGAATATTGGTGAGCTCGTGTGGGAATGTTCCTCACTCGGGGTCACCAAATGTGGAAGTTGCAGGCAACTCCAACAAGGGAAGAGATGAGAATCTTGACTCCATGTTCCAGAAGGGTGATTTATTAATTTATGATATGTATTATATTAAAAGAAAATTATATATAATTTATATTATATATATATATTATAACTATACTAAAAGAGTAGAAGAAAGGATTTCATCAGAAGGCTTGAAAGGAAAAGGAATGGAATGATAATAAAATCTTGTGACTGACCAGAGTCCGAGACAGCTGGACTGTGACTGGCCATTAATTAAAAACAACCACCTGAGACCAATCACAGATGCACCTGTTGCATTCCACAGCAGCAGATAATCATTGTTTACATTTAATTTCTGAGGCCTCTCAGCTTCTCAGGAGAAAAATCCTAGCAAAAAGATTTTTCATAAAATATGTCCGTGACAAGCTCACGGTGCTCACTCTGATCTCTGCTCTCAAGCATAAAAAAATGAAATATAAAGGTAACGATAGCAAGTGTTTCCTGTGAGTCATCAAAGGGTTTCAGGGAACACAGGGAGCAGCCCAGAGAGCTAATTTTAATTGGAGGTGGGAATTTCAGCCCCTGTTGGAAATGGCCTGGGAAAATAAAGCCTTGCAGAAGAAATCAGATAATTAACAGATCCACCAGCACTTCACCCCACACCTTGGAGCAGAACAAGCTCTGGCAGGAGCCCAGTGGTTCCAGGAATCCTGACTGGGCAGCACAGGGAGATCTGCAGCTCTGGGCTTCAAAGGAAGGGGAGGAAAGGGAGGATTTTGTGGCAGGAGCTCAGGCAGCACAACTGCCTGAGAATAACTCACAGGAGAGATCCAGTGTCGTGGAAATCAACTCTTTCCTTGGATTTATTGCCTTGCTGGTGCAATTTCTGTCTCCCCATCCGGGCCTTGCCTTTTTCCATCACTGCCTCCTGTGCAGAGAGCAGCCCTGGCAAAGCAGTGGGGCCCCAGCTGGGGTTTGTGCAGCCAGGAATGAGGGGTGCTCAGGGATGGGCTGGGTTTGCTGAGCTCCACTCACCCCCAAACCCCCCAAAACAGGGACAGGAACCCCAACCTCAACCCCTTCAGCCTCACCCAGCATTTCCCTGTGCCAGGGCTGGCTGCAGCCTGGTGCTGACTGACAAGGAATCTGTAATGGTGTGGAGATGCTTCCTGTTCCCTCAGTGCAGCCACTCATTTCAATCTCTCTCATCTTATGAAAAAAGAACCCCCACCTTGCAGAATCTTAATTATCACAGGTGCTTCTGCCATCCTTTCAGGTGGGGTTGGAATTGGCCATTGGGTTTAAAGCTATTGCAGGAGAAGAAGTGAAGGAATGAGAAGTGGTTGGTTTGTTTTTCCCCTTGGGAAACCAAGCTGAAGGAGATTGATCAGCAAAGGAGCACAACGTGGAGGTCAGGGAGTGCAGTGATGAAGGGAGAGCTGTCAAGTGTCACAGTGAGTTACACCTTGAAGCAAAGAGAAAAAGCTCTTTGGTTATGGAAATGAGGTGAGGAGGAGAAAGGAGAACGAGGGGGATGTGGAATCACAGCCATCCTCCACGATAAAAGCAGGACTTGGCTCCCATTTGCAGTGATGTGGGTGATGAGCAGGGGATCAGAAGGACAGAGAATAATCAGGGAATAGTTCTGGAGCTGAGGCACGACCCCAGCAGCAGCACCTGGGGCTCCAGGGGCTCTCAATGCCCCCTTAGGGGCAGTCAGGGTCCATCTGTCCAGAACCCAGAGCTGAAATGATTCCCACACTGAAAATCCCAAACCAGCCCCACGTGAGAAAAATGGGAATTCACCACATGCAGAATTCCAGATAATATTTTTTTTTCTTTTTGTTTTGTATAAAGAGAGGAAGGTTCAGGGCACCCAATCATACAGATTTCAAGAGATTCTTAAGATTAAATGCTTGAAACAAGTCTGTGTTTGTTTCCATGTGAACAACAGGAAGGAGGGAGGGAGGAAGGGGGAAAACAAGGTATTGCTGCAGGGAGCAATCACACTTCTGCATTCCCAGGGAAAAGAAGCACCTCAGGTGATTCCTGTGGTGCCACCCCAAATCCAGCACTCCCATGCACCAGGGCAAAAGCAGAGGCTGGCACAAAGCTTGGCAGCTTGGTAAATGAAAAATGGGATTTTTCTGGTACACCTTCTGCAGTTTTTCCTCCTTGGAAATGTCTGTCTGTCCCTGAAATGGAGAGGCAGAAATGGGGAGGGCAGACTGAACAAACTCCAGGTGGTTTGGTTTGACCCATCCCCAGAACTGCAGGAATTCTGACCAACATGGAGAAATTTTTCTCCAGAACATAAGAAAAAGTGAATTGTTGCTATAGGACATGAAATAAAACTACATGCACGCTGGAACTTCCAAGGTAAAAAGAAGGGAAGTTTATTTTCTGACTCCAACATTTCTAGATTTCCAGAAGTGACAGTGGATTGGAGGGTGACAGTGCCACCCCTCCAATGACACTGCACAAACAAACAGTCCATCCAATTTCTCCTCCTCCAGAAAAGAATGTAAAATAATATTTATTTACATAATAGCACATAAGAAACTTCATTACAAGAATGTAAACATCAGAAGGCTTAGAAGAACTTAAAAAAAATCAGGGTGACAGTGAATGAAGGATTTCTGACACTCCTGATCATGCCATTGATATTTCTGGTGTTTGTGCAGCTCCATGAAACTTCCACCTTCCAAAAGCTGATGGTGCTTCAGGCAAAGGGCTGTGTCAGAGCACACAGGGGTTGTGGCCAAACACAATTCCAGCCACAAAATTCCCCCCTCCACACTCTGGATCTGGAGCTGTTTGTGCTGAAAGCAGAGTCAGTGCTCTCCTGCTTGTCAAACCTGAATGAAAATCCAGGAGTTTTAGTGCTCACTGCATGGAAATGAAAACTGTGGGCTGTCCTGATTTACAGAACTAATTAACTTGCTGATAAATTTGAAAATATCTACAGGGAGCTCATTAAGGGGGAAAAAAAATCTTATGAATGGTGGAGTTCACAAAGCTTAACCCTGAGGTGAGAAACAATGAACCAAACTAAAAATCACTCAGGAAAACTCCAAAGCAGCCACGAGCAGTTCCAGCCAAGGAAAGAGCTGGACACAGAGAGACTCCTGGGTCACCTCTGCACCCAGGTTCTGCTCTGACCTCCTTTGGAAGAATGGTTCTTCCAGTTTGAATTTTTCTAGTCCTCAGGGTTGTCTGTTTTTTGCCCCAAGAGCCAGGTTTGAGCTGGATTTCCTTACAGTGCTCCCCAGCCATGAGTTATTAGCACGTTATGTACTTTTATTAAGATTTTTTTCATAGAAATACTGAACAATATTGGCCTTAGGGTCTCCCTTTAGGAGCTCTGGCAGCTCCTCCCAGCCTGACTCTCCCCTTTACCACGAGATCTTTCCTGCCTTGTCTTTATTCAGCTCCTCCCTCCCCGTTTAATTGTCCTGTAATCCTCGTTTTCCTCGGCAGCACTAATGAGCTCCCGATGTGGCAGCGTGTCGAATGCTCCCTCCCAGCCCCCAGAGATGCTATCGAGCACGTTCCCTTTGTCTAAAAACTCCATTACCTTATCAGGGACAGATATCAGATTAGCCTGCCACAATCTCCCTTGGATAAAGCCCCGCTTCATCCCAGCCTATTCCCCACTTCGAGCTTTAATTACTTCTGCCTCCAAAGCCATTCCAGGGCTTGCAGCAGCTGAGCTGCTCGTTCAGCTCCAGCCCCTCTGATCCCTTCCACAGCAGGGGATGGATGGGGCAGAGGGGCTGTCCCAGCAAGGGAAGGGCTCAGGGGCTGTGCTCCCTTTTGGGACTCACAGGGGACATCCTGGAGGGTAAAGAACTCTCCCAGGAGCATTTTCTGGCAGGCTGGGTGTCAGGTTTGTTGTTGTTGGAAAGGCTCCTGAGAGACTAAAAATGTTTTTTTTTTTCCCCAGCCCTGTGACCAAAGAGGTTGAGATTCCTCAGTTCTGCTTTTCAAGGTTGTTTATTTTCTCTTATCTGCTCCATTCTCTGTCTGACCTGCTGAGATCTGTCCAGCAGGTTGGTTCATGGCACACTGACCACACTTGGGGTGGTGTTGGCTTTTTATACTAAGAACTACATGTACTTTATTTACAATAATTTTCCAAAACCTATCACCTATGTTAGACAGTCTGTCTCTACTCTAAACCAATCCCAAAGTGTCACCATCCCAGCAGAAGATGGAGGACAAGAAGAAGGACAGGACATGCCCAGATTCCTCCATCTTTCCTCTTGAACCCCCATTCTAAAAACCCCAAAATTCTACATTTTCACCCTATGACAAATTCACTATCATTCTACTCAAACCCTTGTGGCTTGTAACTCCTCACACAAAGTTGGGAATTGTTTCCATGGGTTAAAATCAAAGGCACAGATGGTTTTGACCCCGTGCCAAGGTCTCTGAGCCCCCTGCCAGGGTCTCCAGGGCAGGCAGAGGAACATCCTGGGTTCCAACAGCTGGGCAGCTGTGACTGCTGCAAACAGGATCACTGTCACCCCAGCTGTGGGGTGTCACAGTCACCCCATTTCCTGTCACTGCTGCAAACAGGATCACTGTCATTCAGCTGTGGGGTGTCACAGTCACCCCATTTTCTGTCACTGCTGCAAACAGGATCACTGTCATTCAGCTGTGGCAAAAACATGAGTTTTGGGATCCCTTAAGGGACTTTGGAGCTGCCACTGCTCTCAGGCATTTGGGCTGAATGGATTGGGCTGAGGGGACCTCCCTGTCCCTATTCCTGCCTAAATGAAACCAAATTTATGCTTGGAAAGGAGATCCAACCAATAAATGCCAACAATAAATGGCCATTCCCAAGGCTGGGGCTGCTCCTCCCAGAGGCAGGACCTGCACCTCTCAGTGCTGAGGACAGTGGCACATGCAGGTACCTCCATCCAGGACAGCCCCCGAGGGTCTCCCCAGTGCCCCCACAATGCAAGAGGCATTTTCAGGGCTCAGTTCTCTGCCAGAAGAGCTCCCCAGCCTGCACAGGCACTGTGAGCAGCCCAGCCCCAAGGCAGTGTGTGCACCACAGGTGTCAGAAAGCACAGCCTCAGAGCCAGGGTTCGTTTCACCCAAATTCCAAGTGTCACCATGCTGAAAGAGCCTCTTGTTAGAAAAAGGTCAGCTCCTTTATTCCTCATTATTCATTATCTTTTCATATCCCTCCACCATCAGCTGTTTGAAAAGCCATTATTGCAGCACGTTCAGTGGTGAAATGGATGAAGTTCTCCTCTCCCCCCATGCTGTGACCTCTGTGAGGGCTGAGAATAAACTAATGACAATAAATTATAGAGGTGTTGCTGGATATTGCCAGAGGAGTGATAAAATGTGATGGCAGTTAATAGAGGATGTTGAAAACACACAAGGCAACTGTTTTCCACTCAGAGAGAGAGACAAGTGGCAGCCTGTGCTCAGGGCCAGAGCACTTGAGGGCTCCCTGTGGTTCCTGATGCCTGGAGAGGCTCCTGGAGCAGAGGCTGGGCAGAGTTACAGGAATAAAGTGGGGATTTATTTAAAAAAAACCTTCAAAGGATCCACCTTGGGCAGTGCAAGAGCCCAGCCAGGGCTGCACCCAAGATGGACCCAGCATGGAGTCAGAGTCAGGAGTTTTCACCCTTTGATGAGTTCTGCTCCATGTCCACGCTGGGTTCAGTGTCCAATCCCAGCTCCAGGGGATGCAGTCCCACCCTCCCAGAGGGATGTGCTGGGTTCCCACACAGGAGAGCCCTGGCAGGGAGAGAAGCAGAGTGAGGCTGCTGCTGACAGATTGCTGCTCCCTGTTTGGTTTGTCAGAGCATGTACAAACTCCCTGTCTGCAGAGATGAGATAATCACAGCCTGCTGGGGGACTGGAGTGCCTCTGAGTGTGTTCAACAAACATCAAGGGCAGCAAGGCTGGGATGCTGCAAGAAAAGGCTCCTCAGCATGTCCTGATCAGTGCTGATCCCACTCAGGGTGGAGAGCAGAGGGCAGCCCTGCCTGAGCCCTGATCAAACTCAGATTGCCCTGAGATTTCTGTGGTCCTGCAGCCCAGCCCTGAAGGCCCTGCCACACTCTGGGTGTGTGAGGAGATCACGTACCTGTGATTTCTGTGTCTGGCTCCCTCAGCCCCCTAAATCCCTCCACTGGGCACAGCTCATAACTGGTCTCCTATGAGCAGGGGTTGCTCCAGTTCATTCTCCTCTGTGGTCTGCTCTAACCACTAATCCCAGATGTTTTAGGCTGGACTTTCTCAAGGAGCCACCTCCCTGTAAGTCCAGCACAGATTTGGGAAGCTGGAGACATTTCTATCAGTGTGAACCTGCTGCTCTTTTTACCTGCTCCACCCTCCTGCCTGCCTTTGGAAGGGCAGCAATGAGCAGCTTGAGGAGCTCAGGAGATGCAGCAAAAATCACAGCACAGAGTGAAGGATGGCTGTGGCTGGGCTGTGAGAGACATCCTGGGGCAGGGCACAGAATTCACAGAATCACAGAATTTACACAGAATTCACAGAATTCCCAGAATTTACAGAATCACTGGGTTGGAAGAGACCTCAAAGATCATCGAGTCCAACCCAGCCCCAACCCTGGCCCCCAGTGCCACATCCAGGCTTTGTTAAACACACTCAGGGATGGGGACTGCACCACCTCCCCGGGCAGCCATTCCAGAACTTTATCACCCTTTCTGTAAAACACTTTTTCCTAATATCCAACCTGTATTTCCCTTGAGGCTGTGTGCTCTGGTTGTGTCAGTGCTGCTGGAGGCAGAGCCCAGCCCCAGCTGAGCACAGGCACCTTTCAGGAGCTGTGCAGGGTGATGGGGGCAGCCCTGAGTCTCCTTTTCTCCAGGCTGAGCACCCCCAGCTCCCTCAGGGGTTCCTCACAGGGTTTGGGTTCCCAGCCCCTCTCCAGCCTGATTCCCTGCATGTCTGTCCATGACTGTGGGTAGGATCCAGCCCCCAACAAGCTCCCAGCCCTGCAGAGCAGAGGGAAGGGCAGACAAAGCAGAACTCATCTCCCATTCCAAGGAGCAGCAGCCCAGAGGCTGCTAATTAAACAATATCTGCCATGAAGGCAGGCAATGAGGGTGACATTTACCTCTTGCAGGCTATAAATACCCAGCCATGAGCAAACATTTCTAATCAGTGATTATGGGTGAGGTTATTTTCCCTGACGTTATAAATTATTGTTTGTTTATGCAGAGTTAATGGGCAGGATCAAGCTGGAGGTGCTGGCCAAAGATCTGGAGCTGGTGCCTGCACCAGGGCTCTGGAACCAGCCTGAACTGGGTCACCTGGCTTGGGAGGGGAGGTGATGGTGTTCACAGGGGTCCAGGATGAGGGAACAGATGAGAATGTTGGTTCCATGTTTCTGAAGGCTGATTTATTATTTTATGATATATATTATATTAAAACTATACAGAGTTATATGAAGAGTTTATGCAGAGTTAATGGGCAGGATCAAGCTGGAGGTGCTGGCCAAGGACCTGAGGCTGGTGCCTGCACCAGGGCTCTGGAACCAGCCTGAACTGGGTCACCAGGCTTGGGAGGGGAGGTGATGGTGTTCACAGGGGTCCAGGATGAGGGAAGAGATGAGAATGTTGACTCCATGTTTCAGAAGGCTGATTTAGTATTTTATGATATATATTATATTAAAACTATACTAAAAGAATAGAAGCAAGGGTTTCATCAGAAGGCTGGCTAAGGATAGAAAAAGAAATGATAACAAAATCCTGTGACTGACCAGCAAGTCTGAAACAGCCGGACTGTGATTGGCCACTAATTAGGAACAACCACATGAGACCAATCACAGATCCACCTATTGCATTCCACAGCAGCTGTGCTGAAAGAGGAGGGAAATCAGCAGCTCCAAGAGCTCCTACTCCCCACACCTGGAGCAGGTGTTTCATTCCAGTCCCTGTGCTTTGGACATGCACTAAGCTGGTAAAAGTATTCTTAACACCGCTTTCCTTGGAGCTGAATTCCCAGCAAAAGGAAATTTACCATGACAAGCATCTAACAGTGCCTGGGGAAAGTGCTGAGGCTCCTGCTGGAAACAGAGAGAGCCTCTGGAATCACAAATTCCTGGTGCCTTGCCAAGGTAGAGCCACGAGCTCCTGTGATAGGCACTCCTGCTGGCTGACAGGAGAGGGAAAAACAGTGAGGAGAGCAGGCAGAAATGGCAGAAATCCTCACACAACCCCAGAGCTGAGCTGGGCATGGGCTCCAGAGGGCCAGCACAGCTGGGGCTTGTCCAGGTGAGAAATTTGAGAGTGGAAGAATCACCTGGGAGAGCAGCACAGGGAGCTGTCCCAGCCCTGCAGCTTTGCAGGTGAATTCTGTGGATTTGGGGAATTGTTAAACACACCCCAAGCTGCCTTTGATGGCTTCTTTTGCCAACTCATCCCCACCCCGTGCTCTTCCTCGGGGTCATTTCTTCTCACTTCTTCCTTGGATTCCTCCACCTTCACTTGGAGCCCAGATCCTCTCCCTGCCACAGATGTTGGCCCAGATCTGGGGCAGCCCCTGATTTTCTGCTGATTTTACACTTCCATCCCAATGCTCATTGCTGTGTGATCCTTGGAAGGGTTTTTCTGTCCATGCCACCCCTGGAGCTGTGCAGTCTGGCAGGGTCAGTGCTCTGCAGCTGCACTGGGATGTTTTGCACCACAAACCAGCCACCTGCTGTGTGCAGAGCCCAGCCCAGCTGAAAGATGGTTTTTATGACAGCAAATGACACCAGGTGTATCTGTTGAGCTCTTGGAGAGCTGATTCAGCTCCCAGCCATCTGTGCAGCCTCATTTTCCTGAGCCTGGGGGTTTCAGAGCTGCAGCAGCAGCACGTGCAGCCTCAGCAGTGCCTTCCTGCCCCTTGGCACCGCTCTGGGGCAGCCAAAATGTGGGGCAGCTTTGGCTGCTCAGTGCCCCAGTTCATTCAGTCGTGGAGGAGCAGGAGATGGCTCTGTGTCACCCTGATTTATTCAGATTTTCTAAGCCTTCTGATGTCGACATTCTTGTAACGAAGTTTCTCATGCACTTTCTGTAAATAACTCATTGTTTTGCATTCTCTTCTGGAGGAGGAGAAATAGGATGGACTGTTGGTTTGTCCAGTGCCATTGGAGAGGTGGCACTGTCACCCTCCAATCCACTGTCACTTTTGGAAATCTATAAATGCTGGAGTCAGAAATTAAACTTCCCTTTTTTCACTTTGAGAGCAGCAGCGTGTGCTCGTGTTGTTTCATGTCCTACAGTGACAGGTCTGGAGAGAGGAAAGGAGCCAGCAGGGCCTCCCATCATCCAGCCCAGGGAGAACCAACCCAACCCAACCAACCCAACCCAACCAACCCACCCAACCCACCCAACCCAATCCACCCAACCCACCCAACCCAACCAACCAACCCACCCAACCCAACCCACCCAACCAACCCAACCCAACCAACCCAACCCAACCAACCCAACCCAACCAACCAACCCAACCCAACCAACCCAACCCAACCAACCAACTCACCCACCCAACCAACCCAACCCAACCCAACCCAAACAACCCAAACAACACAACCCAACCAACCAACCCAAACAACCCAACCCAACCAACCAACCCAAACAACCCAACCAACCCAACCCAATCCAACCCAACCCAACCAACCCACCCAACCCAACCCACCCCACCCAACCCAACCCAATCCAACCCAACCCAACCAACCCACCCAACCCAACCCACCCCACCCAACCAATCCAACCCACCCAACCAACCCAACCCACCCAACCCAACCCACCCAACCAACCCAACCCAACCCACCCAAGCCACCCCTCCCACCAGCCCCACTGTGGGAGTCTCTGGGTCTCACAGGGTAAATGGCACACAGCATCTCTCACATCTTTCAGGTGTGATTTGTATTTTCACCTCTCAGACTGGGACAGCTGGGCACCCAGGGATGCTCATCTTCCATGCAAAGGGACACCAGGGTCCCACAGCCACTCCTGCTCTTTTTAAAGGTGTTACTGCAGTGGATTTTACAGAATTTCCCCATATAAGACCTGTTTGAACAGACCTAAATAATGATTAATACTGTAACTTATTGCCACCAGAGACAGACTCATTATTCAGAGACTGTGCCAAGCAATTTGGGACATTGGAATCAAGGCAGCTTTCCTGTAATACCTGGACTTTAAATTGCATTTTTTCCCTTTAACAGTAATCCAGCATTCCCAATAACTAAGTTGCTCTGAGGCCTACAAACATAAAAAACTAAAATTAGTTTTTAAAAAAGGAGTTGCTTGTAATTTCAGTTGGCCAAACAGAAAATTTCTAATCACAACATATGGAAAACATTTTTTTTAAATTAAATGTTTATTTTTAAAAATAGTTCGAATGTAAAAAATCTCCAAGAATCTGTGCTTCATGCACGTTGGTATCAGACATCCTGAGATCAGGAATATGCTCAGAGTTAGGACATCTTGGGAAGGCTGAGAAAAGCAGAATTGTGCAACCTGGAGAGGAGAAGGCTCTGGGATGATTTTGTTGTGGCCTCCCAGTGCCTGAAAAAGGCTCCAAAAAAGTGGGGAGAGGCTCTGGACAAGGGATAGAGGGACAGGACACAGAGAATGGCTTCAAAATCAAAGAGGGCAGGGCTGGATGGGATTTTGGGAATTGGGAATTGTTCCCTGGCAGGGTGGGCAGGCCCTGGCACAGGGTGCCCATCCCTGGATCCCTGGCAGTGCCCAAGGCCAGGCTGGACATTGGGACACCCTGGGACAGGGGAGGTGTCCCTGGGACAGTGGGAGGTGTCCCTGGGACAGGGGAGGTGTCCCTGCCATGGCAGGGGTGGCACTGGGTGGTTTTAGGGTCCCTCCCAACCCAACCCATCCCAGCATTCTGTGATCTCTCTGTGCCACCTTCTCCCTTTGCTGGAATTGAAGCACTGCCAGAAGAGAGGAGGGATTATTATTAAAATCAAGATTTTGACACTGCCACACACAGATCTTTTATAGAACCGCTATTTTGATTGCCACTCTTTAACGTGACTGCAGTTGGACTTAAGCAGATGCTTAAAGTTAACCATCTGCTTAATTGCTGATAGGATTAGGATTTAAATAGAGCTCTCCCTTCTTCCCTAACACGGAGCCACTTTCTTTGTGCCTCAGTAAAGCCATGGCTCATTTTAAGGGTTTGATTAGTGCTGGTGACTTCTTTATCTGCCCGAAGATAAGGCTCTGATCGGTGTTAGATCGCATCTGCATCTTAATTGTCCTGAAAGCACTGGCCCAAAGCCACGTTTAGCAGTTGACAGGCATGCAAACGAGCCTCCATCCAGGGAAAACAAATCAGCAGAAGGGTGGAATTCATTTCAAACCCTCACATCCTCCCTCCTGGCCCCTCACAGGCACTCCTTGCTGTGTCACATAAAGAGAAAGTCTTTGCTTCTCTGCCCAGACACCTCCAGGCTGGCCATGCCTTGGTGACAGATGAGGAGCAAGTGAATTTCTTTGGCTTTAGAGTGATTTAAAACCAGTTAAGGACCTCAGTCTATTTATCTGCATCGTGGCGCTGCTGATAACAACTCAGAATGATCAGTGCTGGGGCTGGGAGAGCCCTGCTGGGCCCTGGCTGTGGTGAGGTTGTGAGGGTCCCCAGGACGAGGTGGGAGAGGAGAATTGACTCCAAGGTCTTAGAAGGCTGATATATTATATTATATTATATTATATTATATTATATTATATTATATTATATTATATTATATTATATTATATTATATTATATTATATTATATTATATTATATGACATTACATTATATTACATTACATTATATTACATTATATTACACTATATTACATTATATTATATCATATTACATTATATTATATCATATTACATTATATTACATTATATATTATAATAATATTAAAATTAAATACTAAAACTACACTAAAGAAAGAGAAAGGAGATATCAGAAGGCTAGACAAGAATGAATAATAAAAACCCCTGACTGACCAGAGAGTCTGACACAGCTGGACTGGGGTTGGTCATTAATTAAAAACAATTCACATGGAACCAATCCAAGATGCACCTGTTGGTAAACAACCTCCAAACCACTTTCCAAGCAATCAGATCATTATTGTTTACATTTCTTTTCTGAGACTTCTCAGCTTCTCTGGAGAAAAATCTTGGTGAAGGGATTTTTCAGAAAATGTCATGGTGATGCTCTGGGCAAGCTGGGAGCCACCCTCCTCTCCAGGCTCTGCCCCCTCCTGCAAGAACCTGGAGATAGGACAGGTACTGACCCACAGCCTTTTGGGGAAAAATAGGATTATTGTTATTATTATTATTATTATTATTATTATTATTATTATTATTATTATTATTATTATTATTATTATTATTTTAGATTGTGATTCTTCTTGGAGGGTAGCAGGAAAGGGCTTTGTCTCTCAGCTGATTCCTGCTCCTCTTCAATCTGAGGAGGAGGATGGCACAGCCAGGCCCTGCCGTTTCCTGAGGGAAAGCAGTGACCAGGGCTGGATTTCTGCTCTCCACCTGGATTTGAGGTCCCTGGACTCCCTGGAGAGCTCTTCTTACAGGGATTTCATCCTCAAATTTTTCTCTTTTCTCTTCTTGGTCGAAGAGGGAAAATCAGACCAAAAATCCTTCTCCCAGGGATTTCATCCTCAACTTTTTCTCTTCTTGGTGGAAGAGGGAAAACCAGAGCAAAAATCCTTCTCCCAGGGATTTCATCCTCAAAGTTTTCTCTTTACACTTGGTGGGAGAGGGAAAACCAGAGCAGGACTTTGTGTTCCCTCCCCTTCTCCTCTCTGCCAGCACCATGGGGTTGGGAGGGACCGTGTGTTACTTCCAGAGGTATTTGCATAATTATCTCAGCACTCAGAATGTGCAAGAGCTGGCTGTGTTCCACCAAAGATTGCACTGAACTAATCCTGCTTCAGACACCCAGCCTATTTATACCTTCTCAGATCAGCTCCATCTCCAGCAATGCCCTTTAAAGGACACGGTGCTTTCTCCTGACCATATGTTTTCCCTGTTTTTTTCCCATTCTGGACGTGTTTCCAAAGGTTGCTGCTCCCCCAGCTGCTGTTGTGCTCTGCTGGCTGCTGTTAGTCATGCTTTCTGCTCAGCTGCTGGGTTTTTGAGGAAACCAGGCCATATTTATCCAATTTGTGTTTCCAAGGCAGTGGGAAGTTCTCAGGCACGGAGGGGGATCCCAGGCACTCCAGGTTTGTAGCCTGGGCCCTGCAGAATTTTATTTCCCTGACAGAAAGTTCTGCTTCTTTCTCTTCCTCTGGATTCCTTCTAGTCCTTTCTTCATTTTTTTTTCTCCTGAATTATTCTGGAATGTGTGAGGAAGGGCAGCAATGGGTGAAAGCAATGAAAATCAGAGCAAATCAAGCAGGGAATGCTGCAGAGGGATGCTGAGCTCCTGCTCCAGGTGAGCTCAGAGGTTCCCACCTGGCTGGGGGCACTGTGGTTGCTGCTCTGGGGGGCTGAGCCATTCCTGGGGGATCCCCATGAAGGAAATTCCCCTTTTCCAGAGCCTCCAGCTGCCCAGCCAGCAGGGAAAGCTGCCTTTGGACACACCTCACCCCCACTGCCCATGAGGAGGAAAAACAATTTTCTTTTTCAAGCCAACAGTCTGTCCAAAGGTGCTCCAAAGGCATCAGCTTCCTTGGAGAGAGGATTTAGAGTTCTCCATGACCTTTATCTCCCCACGGTGCTGCTGTTTTTAAAAACATAATTTTCAAGCCAAGATGTGTCAGGATCTCTGGTCAGAGTGACCCCAAGAAAAGTTGGAAAGTCTCTTTTCCCAGCCTGGTGCTTGAAGAAGGAGTCAGGGCTCTTCATTTCTTGGTCTCAAGGTTGTTTATTGTTCCTTATCTATAAAATTCCTTCTCCTGCCCTGCCCAGGTCTGTCCAGCAGGACAGTTCCAGGCACTCTGCCTGCCCCCAGGGCTGTTTTATGTCTTTATACTAAAAACTACCTGTACAATGTTTACAATTCCTTCCCAATTACCATCACCTATCTTAGACAGTGAGCTTCTACTCTAAACCAATCCAAAAGTGCCACCATCACAGCAGAAGATGGAGGCCAAGAAGAAGAAGGAGAAAGGCTGGACATGCCCTGATCCCTCCATCTTGCCTTCTGAACCCCATTCTAAAAACCCTCAAATCTACTTTCCCACCCCATAATAAATTCACTATCATTCTACCTAAACTGTTGTGGCTTGCTGATCTTCATCCAAGGTTTGTAATTTGCTGCACGGGTCACAATCAAACCCAGAGGTGTTCTGGGCTCTGTGCCAGGGTCTCTGAGCCCCCTGGCAGGGTCCTGGCCATCCTGGACAGCCAGAGGGATGTGATTCTATGTTCTGGGTTCCCACAAAGATGAGGAAACATTTTTCTCGTGCCTTTGTGTTTGTGCAAGTGCCCTGTGCAGCTGTGGCTGCCTGAGAGCTGGAGCTGCATTTCCCTGGTGCCAGGCTCTGCCCGTGGTTGGCTTTGGCTCGGGAGGAGCTGTGGGAGGGAGGTGATGTTGGTGTGTAGGGATGAGTGGGCCTGGTTCCCATGTCCCAGCCTGGATCCCAGGGCTGCGTGGGAGGAGGAGAATCCTGTGAATGAGTGTGTGGTTTGTGCAGCCTCCCAAAGGAGGAGACAGATTTTGGTGAGTGAACCCCGGCCCTGTTGTACGAGAACACCCTGCTCGCTCACGCTCCTGCTTCACTCGGATATTTCAGGGAGAAGGATTCTTTTCCACATCACAGCTCTCTGAGCTTTGCTGATTTTTTAATTTTTTCTTTATTTCTCTCAGCCGTAACCTCCAGAACTTCAGTGCTCATTGCAGCCAAGTGCTTTTCCACCTGCAGCTGCACATTGTGGAGCTGTGGCAGGGAGGTTTTAGGTGGATTTAGGGAAAGGTTCTTCCCCCAGAGGGTGCTGGGCACGGCCCTGAGGCTGCCAGAGCTTCAGGAGCCTTTGGGGATGCCCAGGGTGGGGTTGTTGGGGTCTGTGCAGGGCCAGGGGCTGGATTTGATGATCTCCATGGGTCCCTCCCAGGTCAGGATGTTCTGTGATTCTATGATTCACCTCCTGTTGATTGCTTAGATTTCATTTAAGCCTTCATCTCACACAGCCTTAAAATAGGGAATAAACACACCCCAAGCTGGGAAAACAAGGGGTGAAAAGGCAGCAGAGGACTGAGCTGAAGTGTGCAGAGCAATGTTCACTCACACAGATTGGGGTGGTGTTTGAGGGTCCCAGGATGAGGGAAGAGATGAAAATCTTGACTCCATGTTTCAGAAGGCTGATTATTCTATTCTATTCTATTCTATTCTATTCTATTCTATTCTATTCTATTCCATTCCATTCCATTCCATTCCATTCTATTCTATTCTATTCTATTCTATTCTATTCTAATCAATTATAATGATATACTAAAACTACACTAAAGAAAGAGAAAGGAGACATCAGAGGGCTAGAAAAGAATGAAAATAAAATCTTGTGACAGACTCAGCGAGTCTGGCTATGATTGGCCATTAATTAAAAGCAATTCACATGAAACCAATCAGAGATGCACCTGTTGGTAAGCAACCTCCAAACCACATTCCAAGCAATCAGATAATTACTATTTACATTTCTTTTCTGAAGCTTCTCATCTTCTCAGGAGAAAAATCCTAGCAACAGGATTTTCATAAAATATGTCAGTGCCAGCAGCCTTCAGGTACTCACTGGATATTTTGGTGAAATCCCTGCTCCTTCAGGTGCCCCTCACCCCTGGTTGTGCCCTGACTGATAGGAAGGATGAAAGTTTGGCAACGAAGTCTCACAGATATGGATGCTTAGCAGAAAGATTTTTGAATGTAGAGTCTGAAGAAGGAATAGAGATGGACGCAAGTTTTGATATAGAAGAAAAGAATTGCTGAGCCAGTCTCACTGGATAACCAAGGAGGCAAAGGGTGTGTTAGTTACAAGGGGTTTTTGTGGCTTAGAGCAAAGGATAAACCCACCCCAAACAAGAAGATGTTTGTACCAAGCAGAAAGAGAGCACAGGCAAACAAGGCAGCAAATGTGGCAAGTAGAAAAAAGGTCTCAGAATTTTCCACTGCAAGAAAACTGAAAAACAATTTCTAACTTAAACTGTAATGTACTGACTTTTAGTGATTGAAGAATATGGTAATTACAGTAGTTATGACAGGCTATAGATAAAAGTTAAGCTATAGATTGATTCTACTGTGTTAAGATGCTCAGCAAAGAAAAGTCTATAATGCATTGTGACCAAAACCAAAGGGTCTCCAGGCCTGCCTGCAGCTGGAGCTGACAGCTGTGGGCACAGCTCTGCCACCCACAACCCTGGACTGCTGTGACATCCTGGGTACAATAAACTGCATTTTGTATACAATAAACTGCTTTTTGGAGAGCCCCTGGAGTCCCACATCCTCATTTCAGCTCTTACACCTGAGCACCTTGGCTGGGCTGGGCTGGGGGAGCATTTCCAGCCCCTCTCCTGGCATTGTGGTCCCACCTGCCCTCATCATCCTCCCCCCAGGTACACCAGGAGCTGTTCCAGCTGCCTTTCCTCCCCCACAAAAGGACCATGATTAATTAGCAGCTGATTTGTGCTCGTAAAATCCCATTAAAAATCCCTCGTGTGATACAAAAAAAAATCTGCCCCGAGTTTTCCAGGGCTGTTCCTGCAAAGGAATGAAGGCTGGCAGGTGTGAGCACACCTGGGTTCAGGTACAGCCTGCCTGCCACGAGAGGCTGCGATGGGTGGGGAGGAGAAGCCGACATGGAAAATAACAGCTCTGTAATCAGAGCAGGCTTTGGATGGCGTGGGATCCTGGAGAACAGGGCCATTCACCGCTTAATGAGGATTAAAATAACTCCTGAATAGCTGCCTTAGTCCCTGAGCATCCTGTTCAATGAATGAATCACAGGATTACTGCTGAAAAATAGGTTGGGATGGTAGAACAAAAACCTGACATAATGGGAATAAACGGAGGCTTTGGGGCCAACCTTTCATGTGGCATTTCCAGCCCCTCTGATCCTGCCCTGCTGACTCCACCAGCGCTCAGCTCCGGGTTCGGCTCCTTTGCCCCTTGCACAGAACATTTCTGGGGGTCAGAACACCTTGGGCAGTGCCAGGCAGGTGCAGAACACTCTGCAAGCAGGATATTCACAGCACAGGAGAGGAAACGAGCTGCTGGATGCTGCACACCAAAGGCAGATGGTTTAATGATTTATGAGGCTGAATATCCCTGTGCTCATCACTCTGAGCCCTGCCTGGGCAGACCCAGCTCAGGAGGGGTTTGGGGCTCTGTTCCCCCATCCCTGGGCTGCTCCTTGCCACTCTCACTGCCCAAAAATCCCTGGAAAAGGGATGGAAAGGCTGCTCCCCTTCCCAGCTCTGTGACCATGGAGCAGCTGAAGGAAAATCGCTCCAGGCTTCCCCACTGGAATACAAACAGTGGCCAGAAAGTGAAGGAGAATGATGAACTTTGTGCTGGAAGTATTTCCATTTTCCCCAGCAGCTTTTGTGCTCCTTTCCTCCCTGGCCTGGGGCTCTGCACTCCCCTGGGTCCCTCAGGGGAGTTCAGCCCTGGAAATTTGGGGATTTAGGGATTTTCTCTCCACTATGAGGACATCCAGGAGGTTCCTTGTCACCAGCACAGCAGCAGGGTCCGTCCCCACTGGAAATCTCAGCAGCTCTGGTGACAAGAGCAGAGGGGCAGAAGGCAAAGAATTGTTTTGCACGAAATCCTTGAGGTGGGAAAAGCTTCAAAGGGTCCAGTCACAAACTCATGGCCCCAAATGCCACATCCAGCCCTCTTTAAATCCCTTCAGGAATGAGGAATTCCACCCCTGCCCTGGCTCCCTTCACAGGCTGTTGGTTCCTCTTCAGGCCTTTTTTTTTCCTTCTTTCCCCCTTTCCCTCTCCCTTTTTTGCCCAATTTTTCCCCTTTTTTTTTCTTTTTTATCCCCTTTTCCCCCCTTTCCCTCTTCTTTCCCTTTCCCCCCCTTTTATCCCTTTTTTCCCATTTCTTCCTTTTTCCCCCCCTTGTCCCCCTTCTCCCCCTTTCCCCCCTTTTATCCCTTTTTTCCCATTTCTTCCTTTTTTCCCCTCCTTCCTCCCGCTTTCCCCTCTTTTATCCCTTTTTTCCCATTTCTTCCTTTTTTCCCCCCCTTCCTTCCCCTTTCCCCCCTTTTTTTTCCCCTTTTCCCCTTTTTTACTTTTTTTCTCCTTTCCCCCCCTTTTCCTTCCTTTTTTCCCCCTTTTTTTTCTTTTTCCCCCCTTCCTCCCCCTCCCTTTTTTTCCCTTTTCAGGCCATTCTTTCCTCCTGTTACCTACAGATTTCAGAGCAGCTCCAAGTGCTTTAATAAATTCCCTAAAACAAATGCAAAGTACAGCACGACTGTCAGAATGATCATATATCTGTATCACACTTACAGGTGTATCTGTAATGCAGCTGGCATATATTAAAAATATCCTTGCTTTGCAGATTTCATAAGGAATCTTATTAGGAAAGACAGGCTGGAAAATACAGCATTTTCTTTTCATATTCTGACACCTGATTTTTTTTTTTTTCTATTATAGAACACAATAAATCAACTTTTTATTAGTAAAATTCTCATATGAAATCCTTGAGACTGAGAAAAAAAATAATAGGCACTGGAAAAGTCTAAAACCAAGTAGCAAAGGAAAGGTTAAATGAGTGGAAAAAGGAGATTTTTCTAGGTAGGAAGTGCATGGGAACTCTTTGGGGGGTTGGTTTAAAGTGTTCTTTAACAATTACACAGAGTTTTACACCTTGGTGCTGATAATTCTGGTGGTGATTGTGGTTTAACCCAGCTGGAAACTCAGTCCTGGGATGAAGGGGAGAATTGGAAGGCTAAAAGTGAGAACACGTGTGGAGAGAGGCAGTTTAATCAAAGAAATAGGAATAATAAGTGGAAATATAAATAACAACATAATATAAAACATAGAAAATTAAAATATAAGCATAAATATTTTAAAACAAAAAATATATTAAAAGAAATATGAACACGAAGTCGAAATATAAATTAAAAAATAATATAGAATTAGAAGATAAAAATATTTTAAAAAATAAAAATATATTAAAAGAAATATAAATAATAAATTGAAATATAATAAATAATAATATAATAATATAAATAATAATATAATAAGTATAATATATAATAAATAATAATATAATAAATAATAAAAATATATAATAATATAATAAATAATAATGTAATAATATAATAATAATATAATATATTAATGTAATAATATAATAATATAATAATGTAAGAATATAAAAATAAATATAAAAATAAATATTTTTAAATATAAAAATATATTAAAAGAAATATAAATAATAACAAAAATAAAATAACAAATTGCAAATGGAAAGGAACGTGCCTCCTGTGCACGTGTTTGCAAAGGAGTGGAGCACTGGTTTCCTTTTCCCCAGTCGCACATCTCACTCTTCCTGCTGGTTATTTTATCTGATGGCTCCTCCAGCTGCGCTCAGAAATTTCCTTTTGTGTCCTGGCAATTCAGAGCCCTGTGGCTCCTTTCTTCCCCTAATGGAGTTTCCTGGTAAACAGCTTTGAACTCAGATCCTTGTCTGACAATAGATAAGCTGCTGCACTTCACAATTAACAGCTTCATCTTGTTAAACCTGAGGAGGTGTAGGAAGGCTCCGGCGTCATTTTAAAGAATTTTATTGCTTGGAAAGTGTTTACAAAGGGCTACAGAGGTGGTAAAGGAAGGCCAGTGCTGCATTCAGATGCCTGATTAGCTCAGCCACATCAAAATGCCAATAATTCAGGTTCTGACAGGGCTGGGTGATGTTGGTGAAGCAACAGACTCAAAATAGCTGAGATTTTAGAGAGGAAATAAAAGAGGGAAGGGAAGGAGGAAGGGAAGGGAAGGGAAGGGAAGAAGGAAAGGAAAGGAAAGGAAAGGAAAAGGAAAGGAAAGGAAAGGAAAGGAAAGGAAAGGAAAGGAAAAGGAAAGAAAGGAAAGGAAAGGAAAGGAAAGGAAAGGAAAGGAAAGGAAAGGAAAGGAAAGGAAAGGAAAGGAAAGGAAAGGAAAGGAAAGGGGGAAAGGAAAAGGGGAAAGGAAAAGGGGAAAGGATAGAAAAGACCTTTAAGGTCATCCAGTGCAGCCACCAAGCCAGCAGCACCTCCATGGTCACTGAACCACGTCCCCAAGTGCCACCTCCCTCCATGTGGCTCTGAACACTTGCAGGGATGAGCAGGGATCTGTATCGTGATTGCTGGGACCCAGGTGAAAATTCACCCATCTGATCCCACAGCTCTGAGAATCCCTCCAGACAGTCACAGGGGTTCCAGAAATTTCCACTTTCTTCTTTGTCCCCCATCCTCTGGTCGGGTCTTCACATTAAAGTGAAATTTGACTGCATGGAGGGACAGAAAACTGAAACAAGATGAGTTCCTGCAGAATTTTTCCTTGCTGAAAGCAGCCAACAGTGAAGGAAAATTCCAACCAGAGAAACCTGTAGGGCAATTATTTAAGGGCACTTGGGGTGTCCCTGAGCTCCTCTCTGGGTTTGCTCATCTCGTGCTGGCAGCCAGCCAAAACCCTCCCATTTTTTCCATCTGTCTGGGATCAAAGGAGTGCCTGAATTCTGGATGGAGCAGGAAGCAGGTGAAGATATCCAGTCTGTTGTCACCTGAATAAATAAACCCTGATTTTAATCCTGGTTGCACCCAGACACTCCCCATAGTGAGGGAGGGAGACAAACAAGCAGCCAACACTCAGAAACCAACCATGGCAACTTAACCTTATTTTTTTTTGTTTGTTTTTTTTCCCCTGTGTTTATGGCCAGGGAGGAATTATTCACATCAAGGATCATGACCTCAGCAAGGTTTCCAGCAGTTTCTAGCACAGTAATGCGAGATTAATTAGAGAAGCAGGTTGTTAATGAGGGCTGAGTGACCATGCAGGGACCAAATAGCAGGGGAAGGATGGCCCTGGTGTGGTTCTGGATTTGGTCTCTTTGTTCCTGGTGGAAAAGGAATTCACTTATTAAATTTGCAGGTGATATGAACCTTGGATGACTGTAAGTCTATTAGAGAACAGGATTAGAATTTAAAATGTTCTTGACAAATTGGATAAATAGCCTGCAAATAAATTGATTAAATGGAGAAAAATGAGATGCCTCGGGCTGAAGCAGGAATGCTAAAAAGCCTTTTCTGTGTTGGAGAACAATTGGAGAGTTCCTTGGAAAAGCAATAAGGAACCACAAAGGATCACAGACTTTACATGAACCAGGAAAAGAAAAATATTCCAGGTTTGTGTGAGCAAGAGGAGCTGACTGGGGACAATGCAGGGGTTCCACTCTGTCCTGGGCTCTCAGGGCTCTCTCAGAAACACATCCCAGAGCTGAGGGGGATCTGGGGCAGTGGGAGCACAGGGGGCAAAGCAGGAAAACAGGGAAACAGCAAAGGAATGGTGTCAGCACCAAGGGTGAAGGAGAACACAGCAACCGTGGCCATGAAGGGCTGGGCAGGAATAAGGGGAGTTCTCTGTGTGTCCCTGGAGAACAGGAAAGAAGGAATTGGTCTGAAAAGCAGAAGGGAAGACTCAGTGGACACAGAACTTCTGGGGGAAAGGAGATGTCCAGGGAAGGTTTGGGAATAGCAGAGCAGCCCTGGGGTGACCCCTGCAGCAGCAGGGCAGGACATGAAGGATCCCAGAGATCTCCTCTCCTCCTGCACTGCTGCAGCTCCACCAAGGGTGGGAAGCTCTGGACAAGGAGCTCAGTCCTTACTGAAAGCTGAAGGCCATGGAGGCTTATCAGGAGTCCTTTATCTGGTGATTTCATGGCAGGGGAAGGAGACAGAGCTGTTCTCCCAGCCCAGTCCCAGCAGTGGCTCTGCCATGGATGGTTCCCCTGCCCTGCTTCACAGGATTCCCATCCCTGGGGAGGGAGCAGAGCTCATGTGCAGCTCCTGAGCTCCTCCAGGCCACACCTGTGACTCCTCTCTGTGCTCACACAGGACCTGGTGCTCTGGCTGTGCTCACAGTGAACAGGCTGGGCTTGGGTGGGGGGAAGGAGATGTCCAGGGAAGGTTTGGGAATAGCAGAGCAGCCCTGGAGTGACCCCTGCAGCAGCAGGGCAGGACATGAAGGATCCCAGAGATCTCTCTCCTCCTGCACTGCTGCAGCTCCAGCCAGGGTGGGAAGCTCTGGGCAGGGAGCTCAGTCCTTACTGAATGCTGAAACCATGGAGGCTTATCAGGAGTCCCTTATCTGGTGATTTCATGGCAGGGGAAGGACACAGAGCTGTTCTCCCAGCCCAGTCCCAGCAGTGGATGGAGCTGGGGTGGGAGCTGCCTGGTTGCTCTGCTATGGATCATTCCCCTGCCCTGCTTCACAGGATTCCCATTCCCTGGGGAGGGAGCAGAGCTCATGTGCAGCTCCTGAACTCCTCCAGGCCACACCTGTGACTGCTCTCTGTGCCCTGGTGCTCTGGCTGTGCTCACAGTGGCACAGGCTGGTTTGGGTGCTTGGGGCTGACATCCTGAACACTCCACAGCCCTGATGGAGCAGGAGCAGCAGCAAGGGGCTCCAGGAGCAGCCCAGCCTTGGTAGAGCTGGGTGTGCTCCTGCCTGGACATGATTTCACCTTTGCACAGCACCCTCATCTGCAGGCTCAGCAGAAGGGGAGCAGATTCCCATTATCGTGTTCTCCTTGCATCTGGAATTTTAAGTGAACTGCATTACAGAATCTTCTGCTTTCTTAAGCATTTCCTTCTCCTTTCTTTAATCATGCTGAGATTTCCTGTGATACTGTGAGCTGTAATTATCATCTGCAGATCAGTGGCAATGCTAAGCTGGTTCTTAAAGGGATTTTTTTTTTCTGTGAATTTCAGATGACCAAGAACAAAATTATAATCACCTGATACTAAACAGTGACAACCAGACACCTACACATGGTAAGAGAAAGCAAAGAGCAAAATTACACACGTTGTAACTTTCCTCTGCCAGCCAGTAACATTTACTGGTACCAAATGTGTTTAATGTTAATGGAAATATTCCTCTGGCAGCACTGCATGGCTGGTGCCTCCCATTGACATTAAACACAGGACCATATTTTCAGTAGTGTGCACAGGGAAATATGGCCCAGTCTTTTCTAACTGTGCTGATCAGCCTTGTGTCTAACTCCAGAATTCTCCTTTGTTTCCCACTGGGTTTCCTCCCCTCATCCCAGCCTGGAGATGTTTCTTTGTTTCCTCGTGGCCTCTCTCTGCTCAGCCCTGTCCCCCAGCCCTTCTGTCCCCTCCTTTGGGTTTCCCTGGGCAGCAGAGGAGCCTGGGCTGTGCCCCCCTTGCCTTGGAGCCAGCCCAGCCCTGGCATCCCCTGGCTCCATCCTGTCCCTGGCACCCAAACCCTGTTCCAGTGTCTGTGCCACCAGACCAGGCTCTGATTGATCCCTCAGGTCCATCCACCCCTAGGCCATTTCCTGGCACCCAAACCCTGTTCCCAGTCTCTGTGCCACCAGACCAGGCTCTGATTGATCCCTCAGGTCCCCTCTGCTCTCCCCCCTCTTTCTGCTGTGCCTGTCTCAGTCCTGTCCGTGTCCCTCCCTGCCCTCTGTGCCTTTGGAATGGGATCCATTCCTCCTGCTCTAAGCTCCCAGTAAATCTCATCTCTGTCACTTCTGGCAGCTCTGGATCTCTGTATTTGTTACTCTTTTTTCGTCTTGGTCTTTGTTTTGAATTCTGAAACCTCGTCCTGACTGTTCTGGAGCTGATTTATTGCAAGTTGTGTTCACATAGAGAGATCTCCCTGCTGCTGAGGAGGGTGGGAGAACAATTGCCCTTGGAAAGATCCCCTGAAACCTCGGGGGTTTCTCCTTCCCAGAGGAGGCAGGCATCTCTTCAGCCTAAAAATTGCTTCCATGGTAAGCCTGTGCTATTAGGACTTCATTTTCTGTCTTGCAAACACTCCAGGAGGAAGAGTGTCAGCTTTAAACTCATCAGTGCCACAGCAGTATTTATTGAGCCTGAACTGACAGCCTCCAATGTTCCTGACTGCTTATTTGTTTACTTTTTTGCCTTCCTGAGGGAAAAAAAAAGGAAGAAAATGGAGAAATAGGGTTGAAATTGTGCTGTCTTCTCTTTGGTCTTGGTACTCATCCTTAAAATCCAGCCCCTGCGGGTTCTGAGCTGCCCTTGACCTGCCCAGGAGCTTTAATGCAGCTCCAGCATCAGGGTCCCACTGCACCCAAGCACTCCAGGGAATGTGACAAAACAATTCCTCTTCCCTCTGCTCCTAACAGATGCTTTGCTTTTTATGTTCTTAAGAAACAAAAAAACTGAAGGCAGATCCACCGATGGTCTTGGATTCCTTGTGCTTCCTGTGCCTTAATAATTTGCTTGTTGTGAGGGACTGGGATGAGCTGACTACAAATGAGGGTGTGATTCAGAGGTACATCTCTCTCTCTGAGTTATCCAGATGGCCAGGGCTGCTTTTGTTCCTTCCATCCATGTGTGCTGCTGCTGCTGCTGCTGCTGAGCCATTGCCTGGAGAGTCTGAAAATATATTTGGACTTTTCAAGTAAGACATCAGAAGAGCTTGCAGGATGGCACAGAGGGCTGGAAGGAGCACTGGGGATTGTGATATCCTGGGGAGGACAAATCCCAGCGGGATCA
>JANCRA010000354.1:0-57541 GCA_024362935.1 Setophaga petechia
AAGCTGCTTGCAACTCGGACCTTGCATGTCCTTAGAGCCCCGAACGTCACCTTTCAACTGATACCAAGACAGAGGGGCAGAGACTTCTTTTCAACCAGGAAAATGTCTTCAATTTGCGGCAACTCGTCCTGGCTGACAGGGCGGCGCAAGGTTAGAAATGTGCAATCTTTGCTGGATTCCTCCAAAACTCAAGCTGCTAGAGTCTAGGACGCTGCAAGTCCTAAGAGCCATAAATGTCACCTTTCAACTGCTACCCAGAATGTTAGGAAAGGACTTCTTTTCCACAGGGAAAATGGTGTCTGTTAGATGCCACTCGCTCTGCCTGAAAGGGTGGCGCCAGGGTAGAAAACGACAAACTTTGCTGGAGTTCTCCAAAACTAACGTTGCCAGCAACAAGGGCCCGGCAAGTCCTTAGAGCGCCTGAAGTGACCTTTCAACTGATACCATGGCTCTTCTGAAAGGACTTCTTTTTCACACGGAAAATTGCCTCCATTTGAGGCCACTCTTTCAGGCTGACCGGGCAGCGCCTGGTTGGAAATCAGCAAACTTTGCTGCATTGCTCCAAAAATAACGCTGCCAGTAACAAGCACCCTGCAAGTCCTTAGAGCCCCAGATGTCACCTTTGAACTGATATCAAGACTCTGGTGAAAGGACTTCTTTACCACACGGAGAATGGCCTCCGTTTGAGGCCACTTGTCTGGCCTGACACTGCGGCGCCAGTTTAGAAATCGGCACATTTTGCTGGATTGCTGCAAAACTAAAGCTGCCAGCAACAAGGACGGTGCATGTCCTTAGAGCCTTAAAAGTCACCTTTGACCTGATGCCCAGAACCTTTGGAAAGGACTTCTTTTCTCCGCGGAGAATGGCCTCCATTTGAGGCCACTAGTCGTGGCCAAGAAGGTGGCGCCGGGTTAGAAATCGGCAAACTCTGCTGGGTTTCTCCAAAACTAAAGCTGCCAGGAACAAGCACCCTGCAAGTCCTTAGAGCCTTTAAAGTCACCTTTCAACTGATACCAAGCCTCAGGGGAAAGGACATCCTTTCCACAGAAAAAATGGCCTGAATTTGAGGCCACTCGTGCTAGCCGTCAGGGCGTACAGGTTAGAAATCAGAAAACTCAGCTGGATTTCTCCAAAACTAAAGGTGCTAGCAACTAGGACCCTGCTAGTACTTAAAGCCCCAAACATCACCTTTTAATGGGTACCAAGAATCTGGGAAAAGGACTTCTTTGCCACACGGAAAATGGCCTCCATTATGAGGCCGCACGTCGAGGCTGACAGTGCGGCGCCAGTTTAGAAATCAGGAAATATTGCTGGATTTCTCCAAAATTAACGCTGGCAGGAACAAGGACCCTGTAAGTCCTTAGAGTATTCAAGGTCACCTTTCATGGGATACCAAGAGCCTGAGGAAAGGACTTCTTTTCCACGCAGAAAATGGCCTCCATTTCATACTACAGGTCTTAGCCGACAGGGAGGCGGGAGGTTAGAAATCGGCAAACTATGCTGGATTTCTGCAAAACTAATGCTGCCAGCAGCAAGCACCCTCCATGTCCTCAGAGTACTAAGTCACCTTTCAACTGATACCCAGAACCATAGGAAAAAGCCTTCTTTTTCACACGGAAAATGGCCTCCATTTGAGGCCACTGACCCTAGCTGACAGGGCGGCGCCAGGTGAGAAATCGGCAAACTTTGCTGGATTTCTCTAAAACTAACGCTGGCAGCAACTAGGACCCCTGCAAGTTCTTGGAACCCTACAAGTCACCTTTCAGCTGATACCCAGAACGTTAGGAAAGGGCTTCTTTTTCACAGGGATGATGGCCTTTTTTTGAGGGCCCTTGTCCTTGCTGCCAGGGCGGCACCACGTTAGAAATTGGGAAACTTTGCTGGATTTCTCCAAAACTAAAGCTGCCAGCAACAAGGACCGTGCAAGTCCTTAGCGCCCTAAAAGTCACCTTTGACCTGATGCCCAGAACCTTTGGAAAGTCTTTTCTCAGCTGAAAATGGCCTCCATTTGAGGCCACTAGTCGTGGCCAAGAAGGTGGCGCCGGGGTAGAAATCGGCAAACTCTGCTGGGTTTCTCCAAAACTAAAGCTGCCAGGAACAAGCACCCTGCAAGTCCTTAGAGCCTTTAAAGTCACCTTTCAACTGATACCAAGCCTCAGGGGAAAGGACATCCTTTCCACAGAAAAAATGGCCTGAATTTGAGGCCACTCGTGCTAGCCGTCAGGGCGTAGCCAGGTTAGAAATCAGAAAACTCAGCTGGATTTCTCCAAAACTAAAGCTGCTAGCAACTAGGACCCTGCTAGTACTTAAAGCCCCAAACATCACCTTTTAATGGGTACCAAGAATCTGGGAAAAGGACTTCTTTGCCACACGGAAAATGGCCTCCATTTGAGGCCCGCACGTCGAGGCTGACAGTGCGGCGCCAGTTTAGAAATCAGGAAATATTGCTGGATTTCTCCAAAATTAACGCTGGCAGGAACAAGGACCCTGTAAGTCCTTAGAGTATTCAAGGTCACCTTTCATGGGATACCAAGAGCCTGAGGAAAGGACTTCTTTTCCACGCAGAAAATGGCCTCCATTTCATACTACAGGTCTTAGCCGACAGGGAGGCGGGAGGTTAGAAATCGGCAAACTATGCTGGATTTCTGCAAAACTAATGCTGCCAGCAGCAAGCACCCTCCATGTCCTCAGAGTCTAAGTCACCTTTCAACTGATACCCAGAACCATAGGAAAAGCCTTCTTTTTCACATGGAAAATGGCCTCCATTTGAGGCCACTGACCCTAGCCGACAGGGCGGCGCCAGGTGAGAAATCGGCAAACTTTGCTGGATTTCTCTTAAACTAACGCTGGCAGCAACTAGGACCCTGCAAGTTCTTGGAACCCTACAAGTCACCTTTCAGCTGATACCCAGAACGTTAGGAAAGGGCTTCTTTTTCACAGGGATGATGGCCTTTTTTTGAGGGCCCTTGTCCTTGCTGCCAGGGCGGCACCACGTTAGAAATTGGGAAACTTTGCTGGATTTCTCCAAAACTAAAGCTGCCAGCAACAAGGACCGTGCAAGTCCTTAGCGCCCTAAAAGTCACCTTTGACCTGATACCCAGAACCTTTGGAAAGGACTTCTTTTCCACGTGGAGAATGGCCTCCATTTGAGGCCACTCGTCCTGGCCGAGTAGGTGGCGCCAGTTTTGAAATGGGCAAACTTTGCTGGATTTCTCCAAAACTAAAGCTGCCAGGAACAAGTACCCTGCAAGTCCTTAGAGCCCCAGATGTCACCTTTCAACTGATACCAAGCTTCAGAGGAAAGGACATCCATTCCACAGGAAAAGATGGCCTGAATTTGAGGCCACTCGCTCTAGCCGTCAGGGCGCAGCCAGTGTAGAAATGGGCAAAATGGCTGGATTTCTCCAAAACCAAAGCTGCTTGCAACTTGGACCTTGCATGTCCTTAGAACCCCGAACATCACCTTTCAACTGATACTAAGACAGAGGGACAAAGACTTCTTTTCAACCAGGAAAATGTCTTCAGTTTGTGTCAACTCGTCCTGGCTGACAGGGCGGCACCAGATTTGAAATGTGCAATCTTTGCTGGATTCCTGTAAAACTCAAGCTGCTAGAGTCTAGGACGCTGCAACACCTTAGAACCATAAATGTCACCTTTCATCTGCTACCCAGAATGTTAGGAAAGGACTTCTTTTCCAAGGGAAAATGGCGTCCGTTAGACGCCACTCGCTCTGCCAGAAAGAGCAGCTCCAGGGTAGATATCGACAACCTTTGCTGGAGTTCTCCAAAACTAAAGCCACCTGCATCAAAGACCCTGCAAGGTTGTAGGGTACTAAAAGTCACCTTTCAACTGCTACCCAGAATGTTAGGAAAGGACTTCTTTTCCACATGGAAAAATGGATTTTGTTTGAGGCCACTCGTCCTTCACGACAGGGCGGCGCCAGGTTAGAAATCGACAAACATTGCTGGAGTTCTCCAAAACTAACGCTACCAGCAACAAGGACCCAGCAAGTTCTTAGAGCGCCTAAAGTGATCTTTCAACTGACACCACAGCTCTTCTGAAAGGACTTCTTTTTCACACGAAAATCTACCTCAATTTGAGGCCGCTCTTTCAGGCTGAAAACTCAGAGCCTGGTTACAAATCAGCAAACTTTGCTGGATTTCTCCAAAAATAACGCTGCCAGCAACTAGGACCCTGCAAGTCCTTAGAGCCGCAGATGTCACCTTTCAACTGATACCAAGACTCTGGTGAAAGGACTTCTTTACCACACGGAGAATGGCCTCCGTTTGAGGCCACTTGTCCGGCCTGACAGTGCGACGCCAGTTTAGAAATCAGCAAACTTTGCTGGATTGCTGTAAAACTAAAGCTGCCAGCAACAAGGACCCTGCAAGTCCTTAGAGCCCTAAAAGTCACCTTTGACCTGATACCCAGAACCTTTCGAAAGGACTTCGTTTCCAAGTGAAGGATGGCCTCCATTTGAGGCCACTAGTCATGGCTGAGAAGTTGGTGCCAGGTTTGAAATCGGCAACTTTGCTGGATTTCTCCAAAGCTGACGCTGCCAGGAACAAGCATCCTGCAAGTCCTTAGAGCCCCAAAAGTCACCTTTCAAATGATACCAAGACTCTGGGGAAAAGACTTCTTTTCTACATGAAGAATGGCCTCCGTTTGAGGCCACTCGCTGTGGTCGACCGTGGACTGCCAGTTTCGAAATCTGCAAACTTTGCGGGATGGATCCAAAGCTAATCTGCCAGCAACAAGCACCCTGCAAGTCCTTAGAGCCCCAAACATCACCTTTTAACTGAAACCAAGACTCTGGGGAAAGGACTTCCTTGCCACAAGGAAAATGGCCTCCATTTGAGGCCACACACCAGGGCTCACAGTGTGGCGCCAGTTCAGAAAAGAGGAAATATTGCTGGATTTCTCCAAAATTAACGCTGGCAGCAGCAAGGACCCTGCAAGTCCTTAGAGCCCTAAAAGTCACCTTTCAACTGATACCAGGAGTCTGGGGAAAGGACTTCTTTTCTACGTGGAGAATGACCTCAATTTGAGGCCACTCGCTGTGGCCGACTGTGCGATGCCAGGTTAGAAATCGGCAAACTATGCTGGATATGTCCAAAACTAACGCTGCCAGCAAGTAGTACCCTGCTAGGTTTTAGGGTACTAAATGTCACCTTTTAACTGATACCCAGAACCTTGGGAAAGGAGTTGTTTAAATGCGGTAAATGGCCTCCTTTTGAGGCCAATTGTCCTTGCCGACAGGGCGGCGCCAGGTTAGAAATCAGGAAACTTTGCTGGATTGCTCCAAAATTAAAACAGGCAGCAACAAGGACCGTGCAAGTCCTTAGCGCCCTAAAAGTCACCTTTGACCTGATACCCAGAACCTTTGGAAAGGAATTCATTTCCAAGTGAAGGATGGCCTCCATTTCAGGCCACTAGTCATGGCTGAGAAGGTGGTTCCAGGTTTGAAATTCGCAAACTTTGCCGGATTTCTCCAAAACTAACGTTGCCAGCAACAAGCACCCTGCAAGTCCTTAGAGCCCCAAAGGTCACCTTTCAACTGATACCAAGACTGTAGCGAAAGGTCTTCGTTTCCACACGGGAAATGCCCTCCGATTGAGGCCACTCGTCCTTGCTGACGAGACGGGTGCCAAGTTAGAAATCTGCAAACTTTGCTGGATGTCTCCAAAACTAACGCTGGCAGCAACAAGGACCTTGCTAGTCCTTAGAGGCCCAAACATCACCTTTTACTGATAGCAAGTCTCTGGGGAAAAGACTTCTTTTCTACATGGAGAATGGTGTCCGTTTGAGGCCACTCGCTGTGGTCAACCGTGCACGGCCAGTTTTGAAATCGGCAAACTTTGCTGGATGGATCCAAAGCTAATGCTGCCAGCAACAAACACCCTGCAAGTCTTTAGAGTGCCACACATCACCTTTTAACTGATACCAAGACTCTGGGGAAAGGACTTCCTTGCCACATGGAAAATGGCCTCCATTTGAGGCCACACGTCAGGGCTGACAGTGCGGCGCCAGTTTAGAAAAGTGGAAATATTGCTGGATTTCTCCAAAATTAACGCTGGCAGCAGCAAGGACTCTGCAAGTCCTTAGAACCCTAAAAGTCATCGTTCAACTGATACCCAGACTCTGGGGAAAGGACTTCTTTTCTTTGTGGAGAATGGCCTCCGTTTGAGGCCACTCGCTGTGGCCGACTGTGCAGTGCCAAGTTAGAAATCGGCAAACTATGCTGGATATCTCCAAAACTAACGCTGGCAGCAACTTGGACCCTGCAAGGTTTTAGGAAACTAAAAGTCACCTTTTAACTGATACCCAGAACCCTAGGAAAGGGGTTGTTTAAATGTGGTAAATGGCCTCCTTTTGAGGCCAGTTGTCCTTGCCGACAGGGCGGCGCCAGGTTAGAAATCGGCAAACTTTGCCGGATTTCTCCAAAACTAACGCTGCCAGCAACAAGGACCCTGCAAGTCCATAAAATACTAAAATTCACCTTTCAATGGATACTCAGAACCTTTGGAAAGGACTCCTTGTCCACACGGAAAATTGCCTTTCTTTTGAGGCCACTAATCATGGTGGACACGGCGACCCCAGTTTAGAAAGCGGGAAACTTTGCTGCATATCTCGAAAACTAACGCTGGCAACAACTAGTACCCTGCAAGTCCTTACAGCCCCTAACATTACCTTTGAACTGATACCAAGACTCTGGGGAAAGGACTTCTTTGCCACATGGGAAATGACCTCCACTGAGGACACTCGCCCTTGCCAACATGGTCGTGCCATGTTAGAAATCGTCAATCTATGCTGGATTTCGCCAAATTAACGCTGGCAGCAATAAGCACCCTGCAGTCCTTAGAGTACTCAAGGTCACCTTTCAACGGATACCCAGAGCCTGAGGGAAGGACTTCTTTTCCACACAGAAAATGCCCTCCATTTGAGGCCACTCACCCTAGCTGACAGGGCGGCGCTAGGTTAGAAATCGGCAAACTTTGCTGCATTACTCCAAAACTAAGGCTGGCAGCAACTTGGACCCTGCAAGGTTTTAGGAAACTAAAAGTCACCTTTCAACTGATACCCAGAACCTTATAAAAAGGAGTTGTTTAAATGCGGTAAATGGCCTCCTTTTGAGGCCAGTGCTCCTTGCCGACAGGGCGGCGCCAGGTTAGAAATTGGCAAACTTTCCTGGATTGCTCCAAAACTAACGTTGGCAAAAACAAGGACCCGGCAAATCCTTAGAGTACTGAAAGTCACCTTTCAATGGATACTCAGAACCTTTGCAAAGGATTTCTTTTCAACATGTGAAATGGCCTTCCTTTGAGGCCACTCCTCCTGGCCGACAGAGCGGCGCCAGGTTAGAAATCGGCAAACTTTGCTGGTTTAATCCAAAACTAACACTGGCAGCAACTAGGACCCTGCAAGTTCTTGGAACCCTACAAGTCACCTTTTAGCTGATACCCAGAACATTAGGAAAGGGCTTCTTTTTCACACGGATGATGGCCTTTTTTTGAGGGCCCTTGTCCTTGCTGCCAGGGCGGCACCACGTTAGAAATTGGGAAACTTTGCTGGATTTCTCCAAAACTAAAGCTGCCAGCAACAAGGACCGTGCAAGTCCTTAGCGCCCTAAAGTCCCCTTTGACCTGATACCCAGAACCTTTGGAAAGGACTTCTTTTCCACGTGGAGAATGGCCTCCATTTGAGGCCACTCGTCCTGGCCGAGTAGGTGGCGCCAGTTTTGAAATCGGCAAACTTTGCTGGATTTCTCCAAAACTAAAGCTGCCAGGAACAAGCACCCTGCAAGTCCTTAGAGCCCTAAAAGTCACCTTTCAACTGATACCAAGCTTCAGAGGAAAGGACATCCATTCCACAGGAAAAGATGGCCTGAATTTGAGGCCACTCGCTCTAGCCGTCAGGGCGCAGCCAGTGTAGAAATGGGCAAAATGGCTGGATTTCTCCAAAACCAAAGCTGCTTGCAGCTCGGACCTTGCATGTCCTTAGAGCCCCGAACGTCACCTTTCAACTGATACCAAGACAGAGGGGCAGAGACTTCTTTTCAACCAGGAAAATGTCTTCAATTTGCGGCAACTCGTCCTGGCTGACAGGGCGGCGCAAGGTTAGAAATGTGCAATCTTTGCTAGATTCCTCCAAAACTCAAGCTGCTAGAGTCTAGGACGCTTCAAGTCCTAAGAGCCATAAATGTCACCTTTCATCTGCTACCCAGAATGTTAGGAAAGGACTTCTTTTCCACAGGGAAAATGGTGTCTGTTAGATGCCACTCGCTCTGCCTGAAAGGGTGGCGCCAGGGTAGAAAACGACAAACTTTGCTGGAGTTCTCCAAAACTAACGCTGCCAGCAACAAGGGCCCGGCAAGTCCTTGGAGCGCCTGAAGTGACCTTTCAACTGATACCACGGCTCTTCTGAAAGGATTTCTTTTTCACACGGAAAATTGCCTCCATTTGAGGCCACTCTTTCAGGCTGACCGGGCGGCGCCTGGTTGGAAATCAGCAAACTTTGCTGCATTGCTCCAAAAATAACGCTGCCAGTAACAAGCACCCTGCAAGTCCTTAGAGCCCCAGATGTCACCTTTGAACTGATATCAAGACTCTGGTGAAAGGACTTCTTTACCACACGGAGAATGGCCTCCGTTTGAGGCCACTTGTCTGGCCTGACATTGCGGCGCCAGTTTAGAAATCGGCACATTTTGCTGGATTGCTGCAAAACTAAAGCTGCCAGCAACAAGGAATGTGCATGTCCTTAGAGCCTTAAAAGTCACCTTTGACCTGATACCCAGAACCTTTGGAAAGGACTTCTTTTCTCCGCGGAGAATGGCCTCCATTTGAGGCCACTAGTCGTGGCCAAGAAGGTGGCGCCGGGGTAGAAATCAGCAAACTCTGCTGGGTTTCTCCAAAACTAAAGCTGCCAGGAACAAGCACCCTGCAAGTCCTTAGAGCCTTTAAAGTCACCTTTAAACTGATACCAAGCCTCAGGGGAAAGGACATCCTTTCCACAGAAAAAATGGCCTGAATTTGAGGCCACTCGTGCTAGCCGTCAGGGCGTAGCCAGGTTAGAAATCAGAAAACTCAGCTGGATTTCTCCAAAACTAAAGGTGCTAGCAACTAGGACCCTGCTAGTACTTAAAGCCCCAAACATCACCTTTTAATGGGTACCAAGAATCTGGGAAAAGGACTTCTTTGCCACACGGAAAATGGCCTCCATTTGAGGCCGCACGTCGAGGCTGACAGTGCGGCGCCAGTTTAGAAATCAGGAAATATTGCTGGATTTCTCCAAAATTAACGCTGGCAGGAACAAGGACCCTGTAAGTCCTTAGAGTATTCAAGGTCACCTTTCATCGGATACCAAGAGCCTGAGGAAAGGACTTCTTTTCCACGCAGAAAATGGCCTCCATTTCATACTACAGGTCTTAGCCGACAGGGAGGCGGGAGGTTAGAAATCGGCAAACTATGCTGGATTTCTGCAAAACTAATGCTGCCAGCAGCAAGCACCCTCCATGTCCTCAGAGTACTAAGTCACGATACCCAGAACCATAGGAAAAGCCTTCTTTTTCACACGGAAAATGGCCTCCATTTGAGGCCACTGACCCTAGCCGACAGGGCGGCGCCAGGTTAGAAATCGGCAAACTTTGCTGGATTTCTCTAAAACTAACGCTGGCAGCAACTAGGACCCTGCAAGTTCTTGGAACCCTACAAGTCACCTTTCAGCTGATACCCAGAACGTTAGGAAAGGGCTTCTTTTTCACAGGGATGATGGCCTTTTTTTGAGGGCCCTTGTCCTTGCTGCCAGGGCGGCACCACGTTAGAAATTGGGAAACTTTGCTGGATTTCTCCAAAACTAAAGCTGCCAGCAACAAGGACCGTGCAAGTCCTTAGCGCCCTAAAAGTCCCCTTTGACCTGATACCCAGAACCTTTGGAAAGGACTTCTTTTCCACGTGGAGAATGGCCTCCATTTGAGGCCACTCGTCCTGGCCGAGTAGGTGGCGCCAGTTTTGAAACCGGCAAACTTTGCTGGATTTCTCCAAAACTAAAGCTGCCAGGAACAAGCACCCTGCCAGTCATTAGAGCCCCAGATGTCACCTTTCAACTGATACCAAGCTTCAGAGGAAAGGACATCCATTCCACAGGAAAAGATGGCCTGAATTTGAGGCCACTCGCTCTAGCCGTCAGGGCGCAGCCAGTGTAGAAATGGGCAAAATGGCTGGATTTCTCCAAAACCAAAGCTGCTTGCAACTCGGACCTTGCATGTCCTTAGAGCCCCGAACGTCACCTTTCAACTGATACCAAGACAGAGGGGCAGAGACTTCTTTTCAACCAGGAAAATGTCTTCAATTTGCGGGCAACTCGTCCTGGCTGACAGGGCGGCGCAAGGTTAGAAATGTGCAATCTTTGCTGGATTCCTGTAAAACTCAAGCTGCTAGAGTCTAGGACGCTGCAACACCTTAGAACCATAAATGTCACCTTTCATCTGCTACCCAGAATGTTAGGAAAGGACTTCTTTGCCAAGGGAAAATGGCGTCCGTTAGACGCCACTCGCTCTGCCAGAAAGAGCAGCTCCAGGGTAGAAAACGACAAACTTTGCTGGAGTTCTCCAAAACTAAAGCCACCTGCATCAAAGACCCTGCAAGGTTGTAGGGTACTAAAAGTCACCTTTCAACTGCTACCCCAGAATGTTAGGAAAGGACTTCTTTTCCACATGGAAAATGGATTTTGTTTGAGGCCACTCGTCCTTCACGACAGGGCGGCGCCAGGTTAGAAATCGACAAACATTGCTGGAGTTCTCCAAAACTAACGCTACCAGCACCAAGGACCCAGCAAGTTCTTAGAGCGCCTAAAGTGATCTTTCAACTGACACCCACAGCTCTTCTGAAAGGACTTCTTTTTCACACGAAAATCTACCTCAATTTGAGGCCGCTCTTTCAGGCTGAAAACTCAGAGCCTGGTTACAAATCAGCAAACTTTGCTGGATTTCTCCAAAAATAACGCTGCCAGCAACTAGGACCCTGCAAGTCCTTAGAGCCGCAGATGTCACCTTTCAACTGATACCAAGACTCTGGTGAAAGGACTTCTTTACCACACGGAGAATGGCCTCCGTTTGAGGCCACTTGTCCGGCCTGACAGTGCGACGCCAGTTTAGAAATCAGCAAACTTTGCTGGATTGCTGTAAAACCAAAGCTGCCAGCAACAAGGACCCTGCAAGTCCTTAGAGCCCTAAAAGTCACCTTTTGACCTGATACCCAGAACCTTTCGAAAGGACTTCGTTTCCAAGTGAAGGATGGCCTCCATTTGAGGCCACTAGTCATGGCTGAGAAGTTGGTGCCAGGTTTGAAATCGGCAAACTTTGCTGGATTTCTCCAAAGCTGACGCTGCCAGGAACAAGCATCCTGCAAGTCCTTAGAGCCCCAAAAGTCACCTTTCAAATGATACCAAGACTCTGGGGGAAAAGACTTCTTTTCTACATGAAGAATGGCCTCCGTTTGAGGCCACTCGCTGTGGTCCGACCGTGGACTGCCAGTTTCGAAATCTGCAAACTTTGCGGGATGGATCCAAAGCTAATCTGCCAGCAACAAGCACCCCTGCAAGTCCTTAGAGCCCCCAAACATCACCTTTTAACTGAAACCAAGACTCTGGGGAAAGGACTTCCTTGCCACAAGGAAAATGGCCTCCATTTGAGGCCACACACCAGGGCTCACAGTGCGGCGCCAGTTCAGAAAAGAGGAAATATGGCTGGATTTCTCCAAAATTAACGCTGGCAGCAGCAAGGACCCTGCAAGTCCTTAGAGCCCTAAAAGTCACCTTTCAACTGGTACCAGGAGTCTCGGGGAAAGGACTTCTTTTCTACGTGGAGAATGACCTCAATTTGAGGCCACTCGCTGTGGCCGACTGTGCGATGCCAGGTTAGAAATCGGCAAACTATGCTGGATATGTCCAAAACTAACGCTGCCAGCAAGTAGTACCCTGCTAGGTTTTAGGGTACTAAATGTCACCTTTTAACTGATACCCAGAACCTTGGGAAAGGAGTTGTTTAAATGCGGTAAATGGCCTCCTTTTGAGGCCAATTGTCCTTGCCGACAGGGCGGCGCCAGGTTAGAAATCAGGAAACTTTGCTGGATTGCTCCAAAATTAAAACAGGCAGCAACAAGGACCGTGCAAGTCCTTAGCGCCCTAAAAGTCACCTTTGACCTGATACCCAGAACCTTTGGAAAGGAATTCATTTCCAAGTGAAGGATGGCCTCCATTTCAGGCCACTAGTCATGGCTGAGAAGGTGGTTCCAGGTTTGAAATTCGCAAACTTTGCCGGATTTCTCCAAAACTAACGTTGCCAGCAACAAGCACCCTGCAAGTCCTTAGAGCCCCAAAGGTCACCTTTCAACTGATACCAAGACTGTAGCGAAAGGTCTTCGTTTCCACACGGGAAATGCCCTCCGATTGAGGCCACTCGTCCTTGCTGACGAGACGGTGCCAAGTTAGAAATCTGCAAACTTTGCTGGATGTCTCCAAAACTAACGCTGGCAGCAACAAGGACCTTGCTAGTCCTTAGAGGCCCAAACATCACCTTTTACTGATAGCAAGTCTCTGGGGAAAAGACTTCTTTTCTACATGGAGAATGGTGTCCGTTTGAGGCCACTCGCTGTGGTCAACCGTGCACGGCCAGTTTTGAAATCGGCAAACTTTGCTGGATGGATCCAAAGCTAATGCTGCCAGCAACAAACACCCCTGCAAGTCTTTAGAGTGCCACACATCACCTTTTAACTGATACCAAGACTCTGGGGAAAGGACTTCCTTGCCACATGGAAAATGGCCTCCATTTGAGGCCACACGTCAGGGCTGACAGTGCGGCGCCAGTTTAGAAAAGTGGAAATATTGCTGGATTTCTCCAAAATTAACGCTGGCAGCAGCAAGGACTCTGCAAGTCCTTAGAACCCTAAAAGTCATCGTTCAACTGATACCCAGACTCTGGGGAAAGGACTTCTTTTCTTTGTGGAGAATGGCCTCCGTTTGAGGCCACTCGCTGTGGCCGACTGTGCAGTGCCAAGTTAGAAATCGGCAAACTATGCTGGATATCTCCAAAACTAACGCTGGCAGCAACTTGGACCCTGCAAGGTTTTAGGAAACTTAAAGTCACCTTTTAACTGATACCCAGAACCCTAGGAAAGGGGTTGTTTAAATGTGGTAAATGGCCTCCTTTTGAGGCCAGTTGTCCTTGCCGACAGGGCGGCGCCAGGTTAGAAATCGGCAAACTTTGCTGGATTGCTCCAAAACTAACGTTGGCAGAAACAAGGACCCAGCAAATCCTTAGAGTACTGAAAGTCACCTTTCAATGGATACTCAGAACCTTTGCAAAGGACTTCTTTTCAACATGTGAAATGGCCTTCCTTTGAGGCCACTCCTCCTGGCCGACAGAGCGGCGCCAGGTTAGAAATCGGCAAACTTTGCCGGATTTCTCCAAAACTAACGCTGCCAGCAACAAGGACCCTGCAAGTCCATAAAATACTAAAATTCACCTTTCAATGGATACTCAGAACCTTTGGAAAGGACTCCTTGTCCACACGGAAAATTGCCTTTCTTTTGAGGCCACTAATCATGGTGGACACGGCGACCCCAGTTTAGAAAGCGGGAAACTTTGCTGCATATCTCGAAAACTAACGCTGGCAACAACTAGTACCCTGCAAGTCCTTACAGCCCCTAACGTTACCTTTGAACTGATACCAAGACTCTGGGGAAAGGACTTCTTTGCCACATGGGAAATGACCTCCACTGAGGACACTCGCCCTTGCCAACATGGTCGTGCCATGTTAGAAATCGTCAATCTATGCTGGATTTCGCCAAAATTAACGCTGGCAGCAATAAGCACCCTGCAGTCCTTAGAGTACTCAAGGTCACTTTTCAACGGATACCCAGAGCCTGAGGGAAGGACTTCTTTTCCACACAGAAAATGCCCTCCATTTGAGGCCACTCACCCTAGCCGACAGGGCGGCGCTAGGTTAGAAATCGGCAAACTTTGCTGCATTACTCCAAAACTAAGGCTGGCAGCAACTTGGACCCTGCAAGGTTTTAGGAAACTAAAAGTCACCTTTCAACTGATACCCAGAACCTTATAAAAAGGCGTTGTTTAAATGCGGTAAATGGCCTCCTTTTGAGGCCAGTTGTCCTTGCCGACAGGGCGGCGCCAGGTTAGAAATTGGCAAACTTTCCTGGATTGCTCCAAAACTAACGTTGGCAAAAACAAGGACCCGGCAAATCCTTAGAGTACTGAAAGTCACCTTTCAATGGATACTCAGAACCTTTGCAAAGGATTTCTTTTCAACATGTGAAATGGCCTTCCTTTGAGGCCACTCCTCCTGGCCGACAGAGCGGCGCCAGGTTAGAAATCGGCAAACTTTGCTGGTTTAATCCAAAACTAACGCTGGCAGCAACTAGGACCCTGCAAGTTCTTGGAACCCTACAAGTCACCTTTCAGCTGATACCCAGAACATTAGGAAAGGGCTTCTTTTTCACACGGATGATGGCCTTTTTTTGAGGACCCTTGTCCTTGCTGTCAGGGCGGCATCACATTAGAAATTGGGAAACTTTGCTGGATTTCTCCAAAACTAAAGCTGCCAGCAACAAGGACCGTGCAAGTCCTTAGCGCCCTAAAAGTCACCTTTGACCTGATACCCAGAACCTTTGGAAAGGACTTCTTTTCCACGTGGAGAATGGCCTCCATTTGAGGCCACTCGTCCTGGCCGAGTAGGTGGCGCCAGTTTTGAAATGGGCAAACTTTGCTGGATTTCTCCAAAACTAAAGCTGCCAGGAACAAGCACCCTGCAAGTCCTTAGAGCCCTAAAAGTCACCTTTCAACTGATACCAAGCTTCAGAGGAAAGGACATCCATTCCACAGGAAAAGATGGCCTGAATTTGAGGCCACTCGCTCTAGCCGTCAGGGCGCAGCCAGTGTAGAAATGGGCAAAATGGCTGGATTTCTCCAAAACCAAAGCTGCTTGCAACTCGGACCTTGCATGTCCTTAGAGCCCCGAACGTCACCTTTCAACTGATACCAAGACAGAGGGGCAGAGACTTCTTTTCAACCAGGAAAATGTCTTCAATTTGCGGCAACTCGTCCTGGCTGACAGGGCGGCGCAAGGTTAGAAATGTGCAATCTTTGCTGGATTCCTCCAAAACTCAAGCTGCTAGAGTCTAGGACGCTGCAAGTCCTAAGAGCCATAAATGTCACCTTTCAACTGCTACCCAGAATGTTAGGAAAGGACTTCTTTTCCACAGGGAAAATGGTGTCTGTTAGATGCCACTCGCTCTGCCTGAAAGGGTGGCGCCAGGGTAGAAAACGACAAACTTTGCTGGAGTTCTCCAAAACTAACGTTGCCAGCAACAAGGGCCCGGCAAGTCCTTAGAGCGCCTGAAGTGACCTTTCAACTGATACCATGGCTCTTCTGAAAGGACTTCTTTTTCACACGGAAAATTGCCTCCATTTGAGGCCACTCTTTCAGGCTGACCGGGCAGCGCCTGGTTGGAAATCAGCAAACTTTGCTGCATTGCTCCAAAAATAACGCTGCCAGTAACAAGCACCCTGCAAGTCCTTAGAGCCCCAGATGTCACCTTTGAACTGATATCAAGACTCTGGTGAAAGGACTTCTTTACCACACGGAGAATGGCCTCCGTTTGAGGCCACTTGTCTGGCCTGACACTGCGGCGCCAGTTTAGAAATCGGCACATTTTGCTGGATTGCTGCAAAACTAAAGCTGCCAGCAACAAGGACGGTGCATGTCCTTAGAGCCTTAAAAGTCACCTTTGACCTGATGCCCAGAACCTTTGGAAAGGACTTCTTTTCTCCGCGGAGAATGGCCTCCATTTGAGGCCACTAGTCGTGGCCAAGAAGGTGGCGCCGGGTTAGAAATCGGCAAACTCTGCTGGGTTTCTCCAAAACTAAAGCTGCCAGGAACAAGCACCCTGCAAGTCCTTAGAGCCTTTAAAGTCACCTTTCAACTGATACCAAGCCTCAGGGGAAAGGACATCCTTTCCACAGAAAAAATGGCCTGAATTTGAGGCCACTCGTGCTAGCCGTCAGGGCGTAGCCAGGTTAGAAATCAGAAAACTCAGCTGGATTTCTCCAAAACTAAAGGTGCTAGCAACTAGGACCCTGCTAGTACTTAAAGCCCCAAACATCACCTTTTAATGGGTACCAAGAATCTGGGAAAAGGACTTCTTTGCCACACGGAAAATGGCCTCCATTTGAGGCCGCACGTCGAGGCTGACAGTGCGGCGCCAGTTTAGAAATCAGGAAATATTGCTGGATTTCTCCAAAATTAACGCTGGCAGGAACAAGGACCCTGTAAGTCCTTAGAGTATTCAAGGTCACCTTTCATGGGATACCAAGAGCCTGAGGAAAGGACTTCTTTTCCACGCAGAAAATGGCCTCCATTTCATACTACAGGTCTTAGCCGACAGGGAGGCGGGAGGTTAGAAATCGGCAAACTATGCTGGATTTCTGCAAAACTAATGCTGCCAGCAGCAAGCACCCTCCATGTCCTCAGAGTACTAAGTCACCTTTCAACTGATACCCAGAACCATAGGAAAAGCCTTCTTTTTCACACGGAAAATGGCCTCCATTTGAGGCCACTGACCCTAGCTGACAGGGCGGCGCCAGGTGAGAAATCGGCAAACTTTGCTGGATTTCTCTAAAACTAACGCTGGCAGCAACTAGGACCCTGCAAGTTCTTGGAACCCTACAAGTCACCTTTCAGCTGATACCCAGAACGTTAGGAAAGGGCTTCTTTTTCACAGGGATGATGGCCTTTTTTTGAGGGCCCTTGTCCTTGCTGCCAGGGCGGCACCACGTTAGAAATTGGGAAACTTTGCTGGATTTCTCCAAAACTAAAGCTGCCAGCAACAAGGACCGTGCAAGTCCTTAGCGCCCTAAAAGTCACCTTTGACCTGATGCCCAGAACCTTTGGAAAGTCTTTTCTCAGCTGAAAATGGCCTCCATTTGAGGCCACTAGTCGTGGCCAAGAAGGTGGCGCCGGGGTAGAAATCGGCAAACTCTGCTGGGTTTCTCCAAAACTAAAGCTGCCAGGAACAAGCACCCTGCAAGTCCTTAGAGCCTTTAAAGTCACCTTTCAACTGATACCAAGCCTCAGGGGAAAGGACATCCTTTCCACAGAAAAAATGGCCTGAATTTGAGGCCACTCGTGCTAGCCGTCAGGGCGTAGCCAGGTTAGAAATCAGAAAACTCAGCTGGATTTCTCCAAAACTAAAGGTGCTAGCAACTAGGACCCTGCTAGTACTTAAAGCCCCAAACATCACCTTTTAATGGGTACCAAGAATCTGGGAAAAGGACTTCTTTGCCACACGGAAAATGGCCTCCATTTGAGGCCGCACGTCGAGGCTGACAGTGCGGCGCCAGTTTAGAAATCAGGAAATATTGCTGGATTTCTCCAAAATTAACGCTGGCAGGAACAAGGACCCTGTAAGTCCTTAGAGTATTCAAGGTCACCTTTCATGGGATACCAAGAGCCTGAGGAAAGGACTTCTTTTCCACGCAGAAAATGGCCTCCATTTCATACTACAGGTCTTAGCCGACAGGGAGGCGGGAGGTTAGAAATCGGCAAACTATGCTGGATTTCTGCAAAACTAATGCTGCCAGCAGCAAGCACCCTCCATGTCCTCAGAGTACTAAGTCACCTTTCAACTGATACCCAGAACCATAGGAAAAGCCTTCTTTTTCACATGGAAAATGGCCTCCATTTGAGGCCACTGACCCTAGCTGACAGGGCGGCGCCAGGTGAGAAATCGGCAAACTTTGCTGGATTTCTCTTAAACTAACGCTGGCAGCAACTAGGACTCTGCAAGTTCTTGGAACCCTACAAGTCACCTTTCAGCTGATACCCAGAACGTTAGGAAAGGGCTTCTTTTTCACAGGGATGATGGCCTTTTTTTGAGGGCCCTTGTCCTTGCTGCCAGGGCGGCACCACGTTAGAAATTGGGAAACTTTGCTGGATTTCTCCAAAACTAAAGCTGCCAGCAACAAGGACCGTGCAAGTCCTTAGCGCCCTAAAAGTCACCTTTGACCTGATACCCAGAACCTTTGGAAAGGACTTCTTTTCCACGTGGAGAATGGCCTCCATTTGAGGCCACTCGTCCTGGCCGAGTAGGTGGCGCCAGTTTTGAAATGGGCAAACTTTGCTGGATTTCTCCAAAACTAAAGCTGCCAGGAACAAGTACCCTGCAAGTCCTTAGAGCCCCAGATGTCACCTTTCAACTGATACCAAGCTTCAGAGGAAAGGACATCCATTCCACAGGAAAAGATGGCCTGAATTTGAGGCCACTCGCTCTAGCCGTCAGGGCGCAGCCAGTGTAGAAATGGGCAAAATGGCTGGATTTCTCCAAAACCAAAGCTGCTTGCAACTTGGACCTTGCATGTCCTTAGAACCCCGAACATCACCTTTCAACTGATACTAAGACAGAGGGACAAAGACTTCTTTTCAACCAGGAAAATGTCTTCAGTTTGTGTCAACTCGTCCTGGCTGACAGGGCGGCACCAGATTTGAAATGTGCAATCTTTGCTGGATTCCTGTAAAACTCAAGCTGCTAGAGTCTAGGACGCTGCAACACCTTAGAACCATAAATGTCACCTTTCATCTGCTACCCAGAATGTTAGGAAAGGACTTCTTTTCCAAGGGAAAATGGCGTCCGTTAGACGCCACTCGCTCTGCCAGAAAGAGCAGCTCCAGGGTAGATATCGACAACCTTTGCTGGAGTTCTCCAAAACTAAAGCCACCTGCATCAAAGACCCTGCAAGGTTGTAGGGTACTAAAAGTCACCTTTCAACTGCTACCCAGAATGTTAGGAAAGGACTTCTTTTCCACATGGAAAATGGATTTTGTTTGAGGCCACTCGTCCTTCACGACAGGGCGGCGCCAGGTTAGAAATCGACAAACATTGCTGGAGTTCTCCAAAACTAACGCTACCAGCAACAAGGACCCAGCAAGTTCTTAGAGCGCCTAAAGTGATCTTTCAACTGACACCACAGCTCTTCTGAAAGGACTTCTTTTTCACACGAAAATCTACCTCAATTTGAGGCCGCTCTTTCAGGCTGAAAACTCAGAGCCTGGTTACAAATCAGCAAACTTTGCTGGATTTCTCCAAAAATAACGCTGCCAGCAACTAGGACCCTGCAAGTCCTTAGAGCCGCAGATGTCACCTTTCAACTGATACCAAGACTCTGGTGAAAGGACTTCTTTACCACACGGAGAATGGCCTCCGTTTGAGGCCACTTGTCCGGCCTGACAGTGCGACGCCAGTTTAGAAATCAGCAAACTTTGCTGGATTGCTGTAAAACTAAAGCTGCCAGCAACAAGGACCCTGCAAGTCCTTAGAGCCCTAAAAGTCACCTTTGACCTGATACCCAGAACCTTTCGAAAGGACTTCGTTTCCAAGTGAAGGATGGCCTCCATTTGAGGCCACTAGTCATGGCTGAGAAGTTGGTGCCAGGTTTGAAATCGGCAAACTTTGCTGGATTTCTCCAAAGCTGACGCTGCCAGGAACAAGCATCCTGCAAGTCCTTAGAGCCCCAAAAGTCACCTTTCAAATGATACCAAGACTCTGGGGAAAAGACTTCTTTTCTACATGAAGAATGGCCTCCGTTTGAGGCCACTCGCTGTGGTCGACCGTGGACTGCCAGTTTCGAAATCTGCAAACTTTGCGGGATGGATCCAAAGCTAATCTGCCAGCAACAAGCACCCTGCAAGTCCTTAGAGCCCCAAACATCACCTTTTAACTGAAACCAAGACTCTGGGGAAAGGACTTCCTTGCCACAAGGAAAATGGCCTCCATTTGAGGCCACACACCAGGGCTCACAGTGTGGCGCCAGTTCAGAAAAGAGGAAATATTGCTGGATTTCTCCAAAATTAACGCTGGCAGCAGCAAGGACCCTGCAAGTCCTTAGAGCCCTAAAAGTCACCTTTCAACTGATACCAGGAGTCTGGGGAAAGGACTTCTTTTCTACGTGGAGAATGACCTCAATTTGAGGCCACTCGCTGTGGCCGACTGTGCGATGCCAGGTTAGAAATCGGCAAACTATGCTGGATATGTCCAAAACTAACGCTGCCAGCAAGTAGTACCCTGCTAGGTTTTAGGGTACTAAATGTCACCTTTTAACTGATACCCAGAACCTTGGGAAAGGAGTTGTTTAAATGCGGTAAATGGCCTCCTTTTGAGGCCAATTGTCCTTGCCGACAGGGCGGCGCCAGGTTAGAAATCAGGAAACTTTGCTGGATTGCTCCAAAATTAAAACAGGCAGCAACAAGGACCGTGCAAGTCCTTAGCGCCCTAAAAGTCACCTTTGACCTGATACCCAGAACCTTTGGAAAGGAATTCATTTCCAAGTGAAGGATGGCCTCCATTTCAGGCCACTAGTCATGGCTGAGAAGGTGGTTCCAGGTTTGAAATTCGCAAACTTTGCCGGATTTCTCCAAAACTAACGTTGCCAGCAACAAGCACCCTGCAAGTCCTTAGAGCCCCAAAGGTCACCTTTCAACTGATACCAAGACTGTAGCGAAAGGTCTTCGTTTCCACACGGGAAATGCCCTCCGATTGAGGCCACTCGTCCTTGCTGACGAGACGGTGCCAAGTTAGAAATCTGCAAACTTTGCTGGATGTCTCCAAAACTAACGCTGGCAGCAACAAGGACCTTGCTAGTCCTTAGAGGCCCAAACATCACCTTTTACTGATAGCAAGTCTCTGGGGAAAAGACTTCTTTTCTACATGGAGAATGGTGTCCGTTTGAGGCCACTCGCTGTGGTCAACCGTGCACGGCCAGTTTTGAAATCGGCAAACTTTGCTGGATGGATCCAAAGCTAATGCTGCCAGCAACAAACACCCTGCAAGTCTTTAGAGTGCCACACATCACCTTTTAACTGATACCAAGACTCTGGGGAAAGGACTTCCTTGCCACATGGAAAATGGCCTCCATTTGAGGCCACACGTCAGGGCTGACAGTGCGGCGCCAGTTTAGAAAAGTGGAAATATTGCTGGATTTCTCCAAAATTAACGCTGGCAGCAGCAAGGACTCTGCAAGTCCTTAGAACCCTAAAAGTCATCGTTCAACTGATACCCAGACTCTGGGGAAAGGACTTCTTTTCTTTGTGGAGAATGGCCTCCGTTTGAGGCCACTCGCTGTGGCCGACTGTGCAGTGCCAAGTTAGAAATCGGCAAACTATGCTGGATATCTCCAAAACTAACGCTGGCAGCAACTTGGACCCTGCAAGGTTTTAGGAAACTAAAAGTCACCTTTTAACTGATACCCAGAACCCTAGGAAAGGGGTTGTTTAAATGTGGTAAATGGCCTCCTTTTGAGGCCAGTTGTCCTTGCCGACAGGGCGGCGCCAGGTTAGAAATCGGCAAACTTTGCCGGATTTCTCCAAAACTAACACTGCCAGCAACAAGGACCCTGCAAGTCCATAAAATACTAAAATTCACCTTTCAATGGATACTCAGAACCTTTGGAAAGGACTCCTTGTCCACACGGAAAATTGCCTTTCTTTTGAGGCCACTAATCATGGTGGACACGGCGACCCCAGTTTAGAAAGCGGGAAACTTTGCTGCATATCTCGAAAACTAACGCTGGCAACAACTAGTACCCTGCAAGTCCTTACAGCCCCTAACATTACCTTTGAACTGATACCAAGACTCTGGGGAAAGGACTTCTTTGCCACATGGGAAATGACCTCCACTGAGGACACTCGCCCTTGCCAACATGGTCGTGCCATGTTAGAAATCGTCAATCTATGCTGGATTTCGCCAAAATTAACGCTGGCAGCAATAAGCACCCTGCAGTCCTTAGAGTACTCAAGGTCACCTTTCAACGGATACCCAGAGCCTGAGGGAAGGACTTCTTTTCCACACAGAAAATGCCCTCCATTTGAGGCCACTCACCCTAGCTGACAGGGCGGCGCTAGGTTAGAAATCGGCAAACTTTGCTGCATTACTCCAAAACTAAGGCTGGCAGCAACTTGGACCCTGCAAGGTTTTAGGAAACTAAAAGTCACCTTTCAACTGATACCCAGAACCTTATAAAAAGGAGTTGTTTAAATGCGGTAAATGGCCTCCTTTTGAGGCCAGTGCTCCTTGCCGACAGGGCGGCGCCAGGTTAGAAATTGGCAAACTTTCCTGGATTGCTCCAAAACTAACGTTGGCAAAAACAAGGACCCGGCAAATCCTTAGAGTACTGAAAGTCACCTTTCAATGGATACTCAGAACCTTTGCAAAGGATTTCTTTTCAACATGTGAAATGGCCTTCCTTTGAGGCCACTCCTCCTGGCCGACAGAGCGGCGCCAGGTTAGAAATCGGCAAACTTTGCTGGTTTAATCCAAAACTAACGCTGGCAGCAACTAGGACCCTGCAAGTTCTTGGAACCCTACAAGTCACCTTTCAGCTGATACCCAGAACATTAGGAAAGGGCTTCTTTTTCACACGGATGATGGCCTTTTTTTGAGGGCCCTTGTCCTTGCTGCCAGGGCGGCACCACGTTAGAAATTGGGAAACTTTGCTGGATTTCTCCAAAACTAAAGCTGCCAGCAACAAGGACCGTGCAAGTCCTTAGCGCCCTAAAAGTCCCCTTTGACCTGATACCCAGAACCTTTGGAAAGGACTTCTTTTCCACGTGGAGAATGGCCTCCATTTGAGGCCACTCGTCCTGGCCGAGTAGGTGGCGCCAGTTTTGAAATGGGCAAACTTTGCTGGATTTCTCCAAAACTAAAGCTGCCAGGAACAAGCACCCTGCAAGTCCTTAGAGCCCTAAAAGTCACCTTTCAACTGATACCAAGCTTCAGAGGAAAGGACATCCATTCCACAGGAAAAGATGGCCTGAATTTGAGGCCACTCGCTCTAGCCGTCAGGGCGCAGCCAGTGTAGAAATGGGCAAAATGGCTGGATTTCTCCAAAACCAAAGCTGCTTGCAGCTCGGACCTTGCATGTCCTTAGAGCCCCGAACGTCACCTTTCAACTGATACCAAGACAGAGGGGCAGAGACTTCTTTTCAACCAGGAAAATGTCTTCAATTTGCGGCAACTCGTCCTGGCTGACAGGGCGGCGCAAGGTTAGAAATGTGCAATCTTTGCTAGATTCCTCCAAAACTCAAGCTGCTAGAGTCTAGGACGCTTCAAGTCCTAAGAGCCATAAATGTCACCTTTCATCTGCTACCCAGAATGTTAGGAAAGGACTTCTTTTCCACAGGGAAAATGGTGTCTGTTAGATGCCACTCGCTCTGCCTGAAAGGGTGGCGCCAGGGTAGAAAACGACAAACTTTGCTGGAGTTCTCCAAAACTAACGCTGCCAGCAACAAGGGCCCGGCAAGTCCTTGGAGCGCCTGAAGTGACCTTTCAACTGATACCACGGCTCTTCTGAAAGGATTTCTTTTTCACACGGAAAATTGCCTCCATTTGAGGCCACTCTTTCAGGCTGACCGGGCGGCGCCTGGTTGGAAATCAGCAAACTTTGCTGCATTGCTCCAAAAATAACGCTGCCAGTAACAAGCACCCTGCAAGTCCTTAGAGCCCCAGATGTCACCTTTGAACTGATATCAAGACTCTGGTGAAAGGACTTCTTTACCACACGGAGAATGGCCTCCGTTTGAGGCCACTTGTCTGGCCTGACATTGCGGCGCCAGTTTAGAAATCGGCACATTTTGCTGGATTGCTGCAAAACTAAAGCTGCCAGCAACAAGGAATGTGCATGTCCTTAGAGCCTTAAAAGTCACCTTTGACCTGATACCCAGAACCTTTGGAAAGGACTTCTTTTCTCCGCGGAGAATGGCCTCCATTTGAGGCCACTAGTCGTGGCCAAGAAGGTGGCGCCGGGGTAGAAATCAGCAAACTCTGCTGGGTTTCTCCAAAACTAAAGCTGCCAGGAACAAGCACCCTGCAAGTCCTTAGAGCCTTTAAAGTCACCTTTAAACTGATACCAAGCCTCAGGGGAAAGGACATCCTTTCCACAGAAAAAATGGCCTGAATTTGAGGCCACTCGTGCTAGCCGTCAGGGCGTAGCCAGGTTAGAAATCAGAAAACTCAGCTGGATTTCTCCAAAACTAAAGGTGCTAGCAACTAGGACCCTGCTAGTACTTAAAGCCCCAAACATCACCTTTTAATGGGTACCAAGAATCTGGGAAAAGGACTTCTTTGCCACACGGAAAATGGCCTCCATTTGAGGCCGCACGTCGAGGCTGACAGTGCGGCGCCAGTTTAGAAATCAGGAAATATTGCTGGATTTCTCCAAAATTAACGCTGGCAGGAACAAGGACCCTGTAAGTCCTTAGAGTATTCAAGGTCACCTTTCATCGGATACCAAGAGCCTGAGGAAAGGACTTCTTTTCCACGCAGAAAATGGCCTCCATTTCATACTACAGGTCTTAGCCGACAGGGAGGCGGGAGGTTAGAAATCGGCAAACTATGCTGGATTTCTGCAAAACTAATGCTGCCAGCAGCAAGCACCCTCCATGTCCTCAGAGTACTAAGTCACCTTTCAACTGATACCCAGAACCATAGGAAAAGCCTTCTTTTTCACACGGAAAATGGCCTCCATTTGAGGCCACTGACCCTAGCCGACAGGGCGGCGCCAGGTTAGAAATCGGCAAACTTTGCTGGATTTCTCTAAAACTAACGCTGGCAGCAACTAGGACCCTGCAAGTTCTTGGAACCCTACAAGTCACCTTTCAGCTGATACCCAGAACGTTAGGAAAGGGCTTCTTTTTCACAGGGATGATGGCCTTTTTTTGAGGGCCCTTGTCCTTGCTGCCAGGGCGGCACCACGTTAGAAATTGGGAAACTTTGCTGGATTTCTCCAAAACTAAAGCTGCCAGCAACAAGGACCGTGCAAGTCCTTAGCGCCCTAAAAGTCCCCTTTGACCTGATACCCAGAACCTTTGGAAAGGACTTCTTTTCCACGTGGAGAATGGCCTCCATTTGAGGCCACTCGTCCTGGCCGAGTAGGTGGCGCCAGTTTTGAAACCGGCAAACTTTGCTGGATTTCTCCAAAACTAAAGCTGCCAGGAACAAGCACCCTGCAAGTCATTAGAGCCCTAAAAGTCACCTTTCAACTGATACCAAGCTTCAGAGGAAAGGACATCCATTCCACAGGAAAAGATGGCCTGAATTTGAGGCCACTCGCTCTAGCCGTCAGGGCGCAGCCAGTGTAGAAATGGGCAAAATGGCTGGATTTCTCCAAAACCAAAGCTGCTTGCAACTCGGACCTTGCATGTCCTTAGAGCCCCGAACGTCACCTTTCAACTGATACCAAGACAGAGGGGCAGAGACTTCTTTTCAACCAGGAAAATGTCTTCAATTTGCGGCAACTCGTCCTGGCTGACAGGGCGGCGCAAGGTTAGAAATGTGCAATCTTTGCTGGATTCCTCCAAAACTCAAGCTGCTAGAGTCTAGGACGCTGCAAGTCCTAAGAGCCATAAATGTCACCTTTCAACTGCTACCCAGAATGTTAGGAAAGGACTTCTTTTCCACAGGGAAAATGGTGTCTGTTAGATGCCACTCGCTCTGCCTGAAAGGGTGGCGCCAGGGTAGAAAACGACAAACTTTGCTGGAGTTCTCCAAAACTAACGTTGCCAGCAACAAGGGCCCGGCAAGTCCTTAGAGCGCCTGAAGTGACCTTTCAACTGATACCACGGCTCTTCTGAAAGGACTTCTTTTTCACACGGAAAATTGCGTCCATTTGAGGCCACTCTTTCAGGCTGACCGGGCGGCGCCTGGTTGGAAATCAGCAAACTTTGCTGCATTGCTCCAAAAATAACGCTGCCAGTAACAAGCACCCTGCAAGTCCTTAGAGCCCCAGATGTCACCTTTGAACTGATATCAAGACTCTGGTGAAAGGACTTCTTTACCACACGGAGAATGGCCTCCGTTTGAGGCCACTTGTCTGGCCTGACACTGCGGCGCCAGTTTAGAAATCGGCACATTTTGCTGGATTGCTGCAAAACTAAAGCTGCCAGCAACAAGGACGGTGCATGTCCTTAGAGCCTTAAAAGTCACCTTTGACCTGATACCCAGAACCTTTGGAAAGGACTTCTTTTCTCCGCGGAGAATGGCCTCCATTTGAGGCCACTAGTCGTGGCCAAGAAGGTGGCGCCGGGGTAGAAATCGGCAAACTCTGCTGGGTTTCTCCAAAACTAAAGCTGCCAGGAACAAGCACCCTGCAAGTCCTTAGAGCCTTTAAAGTCACCTTTCAACTGATACCAAGCCTCAGGGGAAAGGACATCCTTTCCACAGAAAAAATGGCCTGAATTTGAGGCCACTCGTGCTAGCCGTCAGGGCGTAGCCAGGTTAGAAATCAGAAAACTCAGCTGGATTTCTCCAAAACTAAAGCTGCTAGCAACTAGGACCCTGCTAGTACTTAAAGCCCCAAACATCACCTTTTAATGGGTACCAAGAATCTGGGAAAAGGACTTCTTTGCCACACGGAAAATGGCCTCCATTTGAGGCCGCACGTCGAGGCTGACAGTGCGGCGCCAGTTTAGAAATCAGGAAATATTGCTGGATTTCTCCAAAATTAACGCTGGCAGGAACAAGGACCCCGTAAGTCCTTAGAGTATTCAAGGTCACCTTTCATGGGATACCAAGAGCCTGAGGAAAGGACTTCTTTTCCACGCAGAAAATGGCCTCCATTTCATACTACAGGTCTTAGCCGACAGGGAGGCGGGAGGTTAGAAATCGGCAAACTATGCTGGATTTCTGCAAAACTAATGCTGCCAGCAGCAAGCACCCTCCATGTCCTCAGAGTACTAAGTCACCTTTCAACTGATACCCAGAACCATAGGAAAAGCCTTCTTTTTCACACGGAAAATGGCCTCCATTTGAGGCCACTGACCCTAGCCGACAGGGCGGCGCCAGGTGAGAAATCGGCAAACTTTGCTGGATTTCTCTAAAACTAACACTGGCAGCAACTAGGACCCTGCAAGTTCTTGGAACCCTACAAGTCACCTTTCAGCTGATACCCAGAACGTTAGGAAAGGGCTTCTTTTTCACAGGGATGATGGCCTTTTTTTGAGGGCCCTTGTCCTTGCTGCCAGGGCGGCACCACGTTGGAAATTGGGAAACTTTGCTGGATTTCTCCACAACTAAAGCTGCCAGCAACAAGGACCGTGCAAGTCCTTAGCGCCCTAAAAGTCACCTTTGACCTGATACCCAGAACCTTTGGAAAGGACTTCTTTTCCACGTGGTGAATGGCCTCCATTTGAGGCCACTCGTCCTGGCCGAGTAGGTGGCGCCAGTTTTGAAATCGGCAAACTTTGCTGGATTTCTCCAAAACTAAAGCTGCCAGGAACAAGCACCCTGCAAGTCCTTAGAGCCCCAGATGTCACCTTTGAACTGATATCAAGACTCTGGTGAAAGGACTTCTTTACCACACGGAGAATGGCCTCCGTTTGAGGCCACTTGTCTGGCCTGACACTGCGGCGCCAGTTTAGAAATCGGCACATTTTGCTGGATTGCTGCAAAACTAAAGCTGCCAGCAACAAGGAATGTGCATGTCCTTAGAGTCTTAAAAGTCACCTTTGACCTGATACCCAGAACCTTTGGAAAGGACTTCTTTTCTCCGCAGAGAATGGCCTCCATTTGAGGCCACTAGTCGTGGCCAAGAAGGTGGCGCCGGGGTAGAAATCGGCAAACTCTGCTGGGTTTCTCCAAAACTAAAGCTGCCAGGAACAAGCACCCTGCAAGTCCTTAGAGCCTTTAAAGTCACCTTTCAACTGATACCAAGCCTCAGGGGAAAGGACATCCTTTCCACAGAAAAAATGGCCTGAATTTGAGGCCACTCGTGCTAGCCGTCAGGGCGTAGCCAGGTTAGAAATCAGAAAACTCAGCTGGATTTCTCCAAAACTAAAGGTGCTAGCAACTAGGACCCTGCTAGTACTTAAAGCCCCAAACATCACCTTTTAATGGGTACCAAGAATCTGGGAAAAGGACTTCTTTGCCACACGGAAAATGGCCTCCATTTGAGGCCGCACGTCGAGGCTGACAGTGCGGCGCCAGTTTAGAATCAGGAAATATTGCTGGATTTCTCCAAAATTAACGCTGGCAGGAACAAGGACCCTGTAAGTCCTTAGAGTATTCAAGGTCACCTTTCATGGGATACCAAGAGCCTGAGGAAAGGACTTCTTTTCCACGCAGAAAATGGCCTCCATTTCATACTACAGGTCTTAGCCGACAGGGAGGCGGGAGGTTAGAAATCGGCAAACTATGCTGGATTTCTGCAAAACTAATGCTGCCAGCAGCAAGCACCCTCCATGTCCTCAGAGTACTAAGTCACCTTTCAACTGATACCCAGAACCATAGGAAAAGCCTTCTTTTTCACACGGAAAATGGCCTCCATTTGAGGCCACTGACCCTAGCCGACAGGGCGGCGCCAGGTGAGAAATCGGCAAACTTTGCTGGATTTCTCTAAAACTAACGCTGGCAGCAACTAGGACCCTGCAAGTTCTTGGAACCCTACAAGTCACCTTTTCAGCTGATACCCAGAACGTTAGGAAAGGGCTTCTTTTTCACAGGGATGTTGGCCTTTTTTTGAGGGCCCTTGTCCTTGCTGCCAGGGCGGCACCACGTTAGAAATTGGGAAACTTTGCTGGATTTCTCCAAAACTAAAGCTGCCAGCAACAAGGACCGTGCAAGTCCTTAGCGCCCTAAAAGTCACCTTTGACCTGATACCCAGAACCTTTGGAAAGGACTTCTTTTCCACGTGGAGAATGGCCTCCATTTGAGGCCACTCGTCCTGGCCGAGTAGGTGGCGCCAGTTTTGAAATGGGCAAACTTTGCTGGATTTCTCCAAAACTAAAGCTGCCAGGAACAAGTACCCTGCAAGTCCTTAGAGCCCCAGATGTCACCTTTCAACTGATACCAAGCTTCAGAGGAAAGGACATCCATTCCACAGGAAAAGATGGCCTGAATTTGAGGCCACTCGCTCTAGCCGTCAGGGCGCAGCCAGTGTAGAAATGGGCAAAATGGCTGGATTTCTCCAAAACCAAAGCTGCTTGCAACTCGGACCTTGCATGTCCTTAGAGCCCCGAACGTCACTTTTCAACTGATACCAAGACAGAGGGACAAAGACTTCTTTTCAACCAGGAAAATGTCTTCAGTTTGTGTCAACTCGTCCTGGCTGACAGGGCGGCGCCAGATTTGAAATGTGCAATCTTTGCTGGATTCCTGTAAAACTCAAGCTGCTAGAGTCTAGGACGCTGCAACACCTTAGAACCATAAATGTCACCTTTCATCTGCTACCCAGAATGTTAGGAAAGGACTTCTTTTCCAAGGGAAAATGGCGTCCGTTAGACGCCACTCGCTCTGCCAGAAAGAGCAGCTCCAGGGTAGAAAACGACAAATTTTGCTGGAGTTCTCCAAAACTAAAGCCACCTGCATCAAAGACCCTGCAAGGTTGTAGGGTACTAAAAGTCACCTTTCAACTGCTACCCAGAATGTTAGGAAAGGACTTCTTTTCCACATGGAAAATGGATTTTGTTTGAGGCCACTCGTCCTTCACGACAGGGCGGCGCCAGGTTAGAAATCGACAAACATTGCTGGAGTTCTCCAAAACTAACGCTACCAGCAACAAGGACCCAGCAAGTTCTTAGAGCGCCTAAAGTGATCTTTCAACTGACACCACAGCTCTTCTGAAAGGACTTCTTTTTCACACGAAAATCTACCTCAATTTGAGGCCGCTCTTTCAGGCTGAAAACTCAGAGCCTGGTTACAAATCAGCAAACTTTGCTGGATTTCTCCAAAAATAACGCTGCCAGCAACTAGGACCCTGCAAGTCCTTAGAGCCGCAGATGTCACCTTTCAACTGATACCAAGACTCTGGTGAAAGGACTTCTTTACCACTGAGAATGGCCTCCGTTTGAGGCCACTTGTCCGGCCTGACAGTGCGACGCCAGTTTAGAAATCAGCAAACTTTGCTGGATTGCTGTAAAACTAAAGCTGCCAGCAACAAGGACCCTGCAAGTCCTTAGAGCCCTAAAAGTCACCTTTGACCTGATACCCAGTACCTTTCGAAAGGACTTCGTTTCCAAGTGAAGGATGGCCTCCATTTGAGGCCACTAGTCATGGCTGAGAAGTTGGTGCCAGGTTTGAAATCGGCAAACTTTGCTGGATTTCTCCAAAGCTGACGCTGCCAGGAACAAGCATCCTGTAAGTCCTTAGAGCCCCAAAAGTCACCTTTCAAATGATACCAAGACTCTGGGGAAAAGACTTCTTTTCTACATGAAGAATGGCCTCCGTTTGAGGCCACTCGCTGTGGTCGACCGTGGACTGCCAGTTTCGAAATCTGCAAACTTTGCGGGATGGATCCAAAGCTAATCTGCCAGCAACAAGCACCCTGCAAGTCCTTAGAGCCCCAAACATCACCTTTTAACTGAAACCAAGACTCTGGGGAAAGGACTTCCTTGCCACAAGGAAAATGGCCTCCATTTGAGGCCACACACCAGGGCTCACAGTGCGGCGCCAGTTCAGAAAAGAGGAAATATGGCTGGATTTCTCCAAAATTAACGCTGGCAGCAGCAAGGACCCTGCAAGTCCTTAGAGCCCTAAAAGTCACCTTTCAACTGATACCAGGAGTCTGGGGAAAGGACTTCTTTTCTACGTGGAGAATGACCTCAATTTGAGGCCACTCGCTGTGGCCGACTGTGCGATGCCAGGTTAGAAATCGGCAAACTATGCTGGATATGTCCAAAACTAACGCTGCCAGCAAGTAGTACCCTGCTAGGTTTTAGGGTACTAAATGTCACCTTTTAACTGATACCCAGAACCTTGGGAAAGGAGTTGTTTAAATGCGGTAAATGGCCTCCTTTTGAGGCCAATTGTCCTTGCCGACAGGGCGGCGCCAGGTTAGAAATCAGGAAACTTTGCTGGATTGCTCCAAAATTAAAACAGGCAGCAACAAGGACCGTGCAAGTCCTTAGCGCCCTAAAAGTCACCTTTGACCTGATACCCAGAACCTTTGGAAAGGAATTCATTTCCAAGTGAAGGATGGCCTCCATTTCAGGCCACTAGTCATGGCTGAGAAGGTGGTTCCAGGTTTGAAATTCGCAAACTTTGCCGGATTTCTCCAAAACTAACGTTGCCAGCAACAAGCACCCTGCAAGTCCTTAGAGCCCCAAAGGTCACCTTTCAACTGATACCAAGACTGTAGCGAAAGGTCTTCGTTTCCACACGGGAAATGCCCTCCGATTGAGGCCACTCGTCCTTGCTGACGAGACGGTGCCAAGTTAGAAATCTGCAAACTTTGCTGGATGTCTCCAAAACTAACGCTGGCAGCAACAAGGACCTTGCTAGTCCTTAGAGGCCCAAACATCACCTTTTACTGATAGCAAGTCTCTGGGGAAAAGACTTCTTTTCTACATGGAGAATGGTGTCCGTTTGAGGCCACTCGCTGTGGTCAACCGTGCACGGCCAGTTTTGAAATCGGCAAACTTTGCTGGATGGATCCAAAGCTAATGCTGCCAGCAACAAACACCCTGCAAGTCTTTAGAGTGCCACACATCACCTTTTAACTGATACCAAGACTCTGGGGAAAGGACTTCCTTGCCACACGGAAAATGGCCTCCATTTGAGGCCACACGTCAGGGCTGACAGTGCGGCGCCAGTTTAGAAAAGTGGAAATATTGCTGGATTTCTCCAAAATTAACGCTGGCAGCAGCAAGGACTCTGCAAGTCCTCAGAACCCTAAAAGTCATCGTTCAACTGATACCCAGACTCTGGGGAAAGGACTTCTTTTCTTTGTGGAGAATGGCCTCCGTTTGAGGCCACTCGCTGTGGCCGACTGTGCAGTGCCAAGTTAGAAATCGGCAAACTATGCTGGATATCTCCAAAACTAACGCTGGCAGCAACTTGGACCCTGCAAGGTTTTAGGAAACTAAAAGTCACCTTTTAACTGATACCCAGAACCCTAGGAAAGGGGTTGTTTAAATGTGGTAAATGGCCTCCTTTTGAGGCCAGTTGTCCTTGCCGACAGGGCGGCGCCAGGTTAGAAATCGGCAAACTTTGCTGGATTGCTCCAAAACTAACGTTGGCAGAAACAAGGACCCGGCAAATCCTTAGAGTACTGAAAGTCACCGTTCAATGGATACTCAGAACCTTTGCAAAGGACTTCTTTTCAACATGTGAAATGGCCTTCCTTTGAGGCCACTCCTCCTGGCCGACAGAGCGGCGCCAGGTTAGAAATCGGCAAACTTTGCCGGATTTCTCCAAAACTAACGCTGCCAGCAACAAGGACCCTGCAAGTCCATAAAATACTAAAATTCACCTTTCAATGGATACTCAGAACCTTTGGAAAGGACTCCTTGTCCACACGGAAAATTGCCTTTCTTTTGAGGCCACTAATCATGGTGGACACGGCGACCCCAGTTTAGAAAGCGGGAAACTTTGCTGCATATCTCGAAAACTAACGCTGGCAACAACTAGTACCCTGCAAGTCCTTACAGCCCCTAACATTACCTTTGAACTGATACCAAGACTCTGGGGAAAGGACTTCTTTGCCACATGGGAAATGACCTCCACTGAGGACACTCGCCCTTGCCAACATGGTCGTGCCATGTTAGAAATCGTCAATCTATGCTGGATTTCGCCAAAATTAACGCTGGCAGCAATAAGCACCCTGCAGTCCTTAGAGTACTCAAGGTCACCTTTCAACGGATACCCAGAGCCTGAGGGAAGGACTTCTTTTCCACACAGAAAATGCCCTCCATTTGAGGCCACTCACCCTAGCTGACAGGGCGGCGCTAGGTTAGAAATCGGCAAACTTTGCTGCATTACTCCAAAACTAAGGCTGGCAGCAACTTGGACCCTGCAAGGTTTTAGGAAACTAAAAGTCACCTTTCAACTGATACCCAGAACCTTATAAAAAGGAGTTGTTTAAATGCGGTAAATGGCCTCCTTTTGAGGCCAGTGCTCCTTGCCGACAGGGCGGCGCCAGGTTAGAAATTGGCAAACTTTCCTGGATTGCTCCAAAACTAACGTTGGCAAAAACAAGGACCCGGCAAATCCTTGGAGTACTGAAAGTCACCTTTCAATGGATACTCAGAACCTTTGCAAAGGATTTCTTTTCAACATGTGAAATGGCCTTCCTTTGAGGCCACTCCTCCTGGCCAGCAGAGCGGCGCCAGGTTAGAAATCGGCAAACTTTGCTGGTTTAATCCAAAACTAACGCTGGCAGCAACTAGGACCCTGCAAGTTCTTGGAACCCTACAAGTCACCTTTCAGCTGATACCCAGAACATTAGGAAAGGGCTTCTTTTTCACACGGATGATGGCCTTTTTTTGAGGACCCTTGTCCTTGCTGCCAGGGCGGCATCACATTAGAAATTGGGAAACTTTGCTGGATTTCTCCAAAACTAAAGCTGCCAGCAACAAGGACCGTGCAAGTCCTTAGCGCCCTAAAAGTCCCCTTTGACCTGATACCCAGAACCTTTGGAAAGGACTTCTTTTCCACGTGGAGAATGGCCTCCATTTGAGGCCACTCGTCCTGGCCGAGTAGGTGGCGCCAGTTTTGAAATGGGCAAACTTTGCTGGATTTCTCCAAAACTAAAGCTGCCAGGAACAAGCACCCTGCAAGTCCTTAGAGCCCTAAAAGTCACCTTTCAACTGATACCAAGCTTCAGAGGAAAGGACATCCATTCCACAGGAAAAGATGGCCTGAATTTGAGGCCACTCGCTCTAGCCGTCAGGGCGCAGCCAGTGTAGAAATGGGCAAAATGGCTGGATTTCTCCAAAACCAAAGCTGCTTGCAACTCGGACCTTGCATGTCCTTAGAGCCCCGAACGTCAGCTTTCTACTGATACCAAGACAGAGGGACAGAGACTTCTTTTCAACTAGGAAAATGTCTTCAATTTGTGGCAACTCGTCCTGGCTGACAGGGCGGCACCAGGTTAGAAATGTGCAATCTTTGCTGGATTCCTCCAAAATTCAAGCTGCTAGAGTCTAGGACGCTGCAAGTCCTAAGAGCCATAAATGTCACCTTTCAACTGCTACCCAGAATGTTAGGAAAGGACTTCTTTTCCACAGGGAAAATGGTGTCTGTTAGATGCCACTCGCTCTGCCTGAAAGGGTGGCGCCAGGGTAGAAAACGACAAACTTTGCTGGAGTTCTCCAAAACTAACGCTGCCAGCAACAAGGGCCCGGCAAGTCCTTGGAGCGCCTGAAGTGACCTTTCAACTGATACCACGGCTCTTCTGAAAGGACTTCTTTTTCACACGGAAAATTGCCTCCATTTGAGGCCACTCTTTCAGGCTGACCGGGCGGCGCCTGGTTGGAAATCAGCAAATTTTGCTGCATTGCTCCAAAAATAACGCTGCCAGTAACAAGCACCCTGCAAGTCCTTAGAGCCCCAGATGTTACCTTTGAACTGATATCAAGACTCTGGTGAAAGGACTTCTTTACCACACGGAGAATGGCCTCCGTTTGAGGCCACTTGTCTGGCCTGACACTGCGGCGCCAGTTTAGAAATCGGCACATTTTGCTGGATTGCTGCAAAACTAAAGCTGCCAGCAACAAGGACGGTGCATGTCCTTAGAGCCTTAAAAGTCACCTTTGACCTGATACCCAGAACCTTTGGAAAGGACTTCTTTTCTCCGCGGAGAATGGCCTCCATTTGAGGCCACTAGTCGTGGCCAAGAAGGTGGCGCCGGGTTAGAAATCGGCAAACTGTGCTGGGTTTCTCCAAAACTAAAGCTGCCAGGAACAAGCACCCTGCAAGTCCTTAGAGCCTTTAAAGTCACCTTTCAACTGATACCAAGCCTCAGGGGAAAGGACATCCTTTCCACAGAAAAAATGGCCTGAATTTGAGGCCACTCATGCTAGCCGTCAGGGCGTAGCCAGGTTAGAAATCAGAAAACTCAGCTGGATTTCTCCAAAACTAAAGGTGCTAGCAACTAGGACCCTGCTAGTACTTAAAGCCCCAAACATCACCTTTTAATGGGTACCAAGAATCTGGGAAAAGGACTTCTTTGCCACACGGAAAATGGCCTCCATTTGAGGCCGCACGTCGAGGCTGACAGTGCGGCGCCAGTTTAGAAATCAGGAAATATTGCTGGATTTCTCCAAAATTAACGCTGGCAGGAACAAGGACCCTGTAAGTCCTTAGAGTATTCAAGGTCACCTTTCATTGGATACCAAGAGCCTGAGGAAAGGACTTCTTTTCCACGCAGAAAATGGCCTCCATTTCATACTACAGGTCTTAGCCGACAGGGAGGCGGGAGGTTAGAAATCGGCAAACTATGCTGGATTTCTGCAAAACTAATGCTGCCAGCAGCAAGCACCCTCCATGTCCTCAGAGTACTAAGTCACCTTTCAACTGATACCCAGAACCATAGGAAAAGCCTTCTTTTTCACACGGAAAATGGCCTCCATTTGAGGCCACTGACCCTAGCCGACAGGGCGGCGCCAGGTGAGAAATCGGCAAACTTTGCTGGATTTCTCTAAAACTAACGCTGGCAGCAACTAGGACCCTGCAAGTTCTTGGAACCCTACAAGTCACCTTTCAGCTGATACCCAGAACGTTAGGAAAGGGCTTCTTTTTCACAGGGATGATGGCCTTTTTTTGAGGGCCCTTGTCCTTGCTGCCAGGGCGGCACCACGTTAGAAATTGGGAAACTTTGCTGGATTTCTCCAAAACTAAAGCTGCCAGCAACAAGGACCGTGCAAGTCCTTAGCGCCCTAAAAGTCACCTTTGACCTGATACCCAGAACCTTTGGAAAGGACTTCTTTTCCACGTGGAGAATGGCCTCCATTTGAGGCCACTCGTCCTGGCCGAGTAGGTGGCGCCAGTTTTGAAATGGGCAAACTTTGCTGGATTTCTCCAAAACTAAAGCTGCCAGGAACAAGTACCCTGCAAGTCCTTAGAGCCCCAGATGTCACCTTTCAACTGATACCAAGCTTCAGAGGAAAGGACATCCATTCCACAGGAAAAGATGGCCTGAATTTGAGGCCACTCGCTCTAGCCATCAGGGCGCAGCCAGTGTAGAAATGGGCAAAATGGCTGGATTTCTCCAAAACCAAAGCTGCTTGCAGCTCGGACCTTGCATGTCCTTAGAGCCCCGAACGTCACCTTTCAACTGATACCAAGACAGAGGGGCAGAGACTTCTTTTCAACCAGGAAAATGTCTTCAATTTGCGGCAACTCGTCCTGGCTGACAGGGTGGCGCCAGGTTAGAAATGTGCAATCTTTGCTGGATTCCTCCAAAACTCAAGCTGCTAGAGTCTAGGACGCTGCAAGTCCTAAGAGCCATAAATGTCACCTTTCAACTGCTACCCAGAATGTTAGGAAAGGACTTCTTTTCCACAGGGAAAATGGTGTCTGTTAGATGCCACTCGCTCTGCCTGAAAGGGTGGCGCCAGGGTAGAAAACGACAAACTTTGCTGAAGTTCTCCAAAACTAACGCTGCCAGCAACAAGGGCCCGGCAAGTCCTTAGAGCGCCTGAAGTGACCTTTCAACTGATACCACGGCTCTTCTGAAAGGATTTCTTTTTCACACGGAAAATTGCCTCCATTTGAGGCCACTCTTTCAGGCTGACCGGGCGGCGCCTGGTTGGAAATCAGCAAACTTTGCTGCATTGCTCCAAAAATAACGCTGCCAGTAACAAGCACCCTGCAAGTCCTTAGAGCCCCAGATGTCACCTTTGAACTGATATCAAGACTCTGGTGAAAGGACTTCTTTACCACACGGAGAATGGCCTCCGTTTGAGGCCACTTGTCTGGCCTGACACTGCGGCGCCAGTTTAGAAATCGGCACATTTTGCTGGATTGCTGCAAAACTAAAGCTGCCAGCAACAAGGAATGTGCATGTCCTTAGAGCCTTAAAAGTCACCTTTGACCTGATACCCAGAACCTTTGGAAAGGACTTCTTTTCTTCGCGGAGAATGGCCTCCATTTGAGGCCACTAGTCGTGGCCAAGAAGGTGGCGCCGGGGTAGAAATCGGCAAACTCTGCTGGGTTTCTCCAAAACTAAAGCTGCCAGGAACAAGCACCCTGCAAGTCCTTAGAGCCTTTAAAGTCACCTTTCAACTGATACCAAGCCTCAGGGGAAAGGACATCCTTTCCACAGAAAAAATGGCCTGAATTTGAGCCCACTCGTGCTAGCCCTCAGGGCGTAGCCAGGTTAGAAATCAGAAAACTCAGCTGGATTTCTCCAAAACTAAAGGTGCTAGCAACTAGGACCCTGCTAGTACTTAAAGCCCCAAACATCACCTTTTAATGGGTACCAAGAATCTGGGAAAAGGACTTCTTTGCCACACGGAAAATGGCCTCCATTTGAGGCCGCACGTCGAGGCTGACAGTGCGGCGCCAGTTTAGAAATCAGGAAATATTGCTGGATTTCTCCAAAATTAACGCTGGCAGGAACAAGGACCCTGTAAGTCCTTAGAGTATTCAAGGTCACCTTTCATCGGATACCAAGAGCCTGAGGAAAGGACTTCTTTTCCACGCAGAAAATGGCCTCCATTTCATACTACAGGTCTTAGCCGACAGGGAGGCGGGAGGTTAGAAATCGGCAAACTATGCTGGATTTCTGCAAAACTAATGCTGCCAGCAGCAAGCACCCTCCATGTCCTCAGAGTACTAAGTCACCTTTCAACTGATACCCAGAACCATAGGAAAAGCCTTCTTTTTCACACGGAAAATGGCCTCCATTTGAGGCCACTGACCCTAGCCGACAGGGCGGCGCCAGGTGAGAAATCGGCAAACTTTGCTGGATTTCTCTAAAACTAACGCTGGCAGCAACTAGGACCCTGCAAGTTCTTGGAACCCTACAAGTCACCTTTCAGCTGATACCCAGAACGTTAGGAAAGGGCTTCTTTTTCACAGGGATGATGGCCTTTTTTTGAGGGCCCTTGTCCTTGCTGCCAGGGCGGCACCACGTTAGAAATTGGGAAACTTTGCTGGATTTCTCCAAAACTAAAGCTGCCAGCAACAAGGACCGTGCAAGTCCTTAGCACCCTAAAAGTCACCTTTGACCTGATACCCAGAACCTTTGGAAAGGACTTCTTTTCCACGTGGAGAATGGCCTCCATTTGAGGCCACTCGTCCTGGCCGAGTAGGTGGCGCCAGTTTTGAAATGGGCAAACTTTGCTGGATTTCTCCAAAACTAAAGCTGCCAGGAACAAGTACCCTGCAAGTCCTTAGAGCCCCAGATGTCACCTTTCAACTGATACCAAGCTTCAGAGGAAAGGACATCCATTCCACAGGAAAAGATGGCCTGAATTTGAGGCCACTCGCTCTAGCCGTCAGGGCGCAGCCAGTGTAGAAATGGGCAAAATGGCTGGATTTCTCCAAAACCAAAGCTGCTTGCAGCTCGGACCTTGCATGTCCTTAGAGCCCCGAACGTCACCTTTCAACTGATACCAAGACAGAGGGGCAGAGACTTCTTTTCAACCAGGAAAATGTCTTCAATTTGCGGCAACTCGTCCTGGCTGACAGGGTGGCGCCAGGTTAGAAATGTGCAATCTTTGCTGGATTCCTCCAAAACTCAAGCTGCTAGAGTCTAGGACGCTGCAAGTCCTAAGAGCCATAAATGTCACCTTTCAACTGCTACCCAGAATGTTAGGAAAGGACTTCTTTTCCACAGGGAAAATGGTGTCTGTTAGATGCCACTCGCTCTGCCTGAAAGGGTGGCGCCAGGGTAGAAAACGACAAACTTTGCTGAAGTTCTCCAAAACTAACGCTGCCAGCAACAAGGGCCCGGCAAGTCCTTAGAGCGCCTGAAGTGACCTTTCAACTGATACCACGGCTCTTCTGAAAGGATTTCTTTTTCACACGGAAAATTGCCTCCATTTGAGGCCACTCTTTCAGGCTGACCGGGCGGCGCCTGGTTGGAAATCAGCAAACTTTGCTGCATTGCTCCAAAAATAACGCTGCCAGTAACAAGCACCCTGCAAGTCCTTAGAGCCGCAGATGTCACCTTTGAACTGATATCAAGACTCTGGTGAAAGGACTTCTTTACCACACGGAGAATGGCCTCCGTTTGAGGCCACTTGTCTGGCCTGACACTGCGGCGCCAGTTTAGAAATCGGCACATTTTGCTGGATTGCTGCAAAACTAAAGCTGCCAGCAACAAGGAATGTGCATGTCCTTAGAGCCTTAAAAGTCACCTTTGACCTGATACCCAGAACCTTTGGAAAGGACTTCTTTTCTTCGCGGAGAATGGCCTCCATTTGAGGCCACTAGTCGTGGCCAAGAAGGTGGCGCCGGGGTAGAAATCGGCAAACTCTGCTGGGTTTCTCCAAAACTAAAGCTGCCAGGAACAAGCACCCTGCAAGTCCTTAGAGCCTTTAAAGTCACCTTTCAACTGATACCAAGCCTCAGGGGAAAGGACATCCTTTCCACAGAAAAAATGGCCTGAATTTGAGCCCACTCGTGCTAGCCCTCAGGGCGTAGCCAGGTTAGAAATCAGAAAACTCAGCTGGATTTCTCCAAAACTAAAGGTGCTAGCAACTAGGACCCTGCTAGTACTTAAAGCCCCAAACATCACCTTTTAATGGGTACCAAGAATCTGGGAAAAGGACTTCTTTGCCACACGGAAAATGGCCTCCATTTGAGGCCGCACGTCGAGGCTGACAGTGCGGCGCCAGTTTAGAAATCAGGAAATATTGCTGGATTTCTCCAAAATTAACGCTGGCAGGAACAAGGACCCTGTAAGTCCTTAGAGTATTCAAGGTCACCTTTCATCGGATACCAAGAGCCTGAGGAAAGGACTTCTTTTCCACGCAGAAAATGGCCTCCATTTCATACTACAGGTCTTAGCCGACAGGGAGGCGGGAGGTTAGAAATCGGCAAACTATGCTGGATTTCTGCAAAACTAATGCTGCCAGCAGCAAGCACCCTCCATGTCCTCAGAGTACTAAGTCACCTTTCAACTGATACCCAGAACCATAGGAAAAGCCTTCTTTTTCACACGGAAAATGGCCTCCATTTGAGGCCACTGACCCTAGCCGACAGGGCGGCGCCAGGTGAGAAATCGGCAAACTTTGCTGGATTTCTCTAAAACTAACGCTGGCAGCAACTAGGACCCTGCAAGTTCTTGGAACCCTACAAGTCACCTTTCAGCTGATACCCAGAACGTTAGGAAAGGGCTTCTTTTTCACACGGATGATGGCCTTTTTTTGAGGACCCTTGTCCTTGCTGCCAGGGCGGCACCACGTTAGAAATTGGGAAACTTTGCTGGATTTCTCCAAAACTAAAGCTGCCAGCAACAAGGACCGTGCAAGTCCTTAGCGCCCTAAAAGTCACCTTTGACCTGATACCCAGAACCTTTGGAAAGGACTTCTTTTCCACGTGGAGAATGGCCTCCATTTGAGGCCACTCGTCCTGGCCGAGTAGGTGGCGCCAGTTTTGAAATGGGCAAACTTTGCTGGATTTCTCCAAAACTAAAGCTGCCAGGAACAAGTACCCTGCAAGTCCTTAGAGCCCCAGATGTCACCTTTCAACTGATACCAAGCTTCAGAGGAAAGGACATCCATTCCACAGGAAAAGATGGCCTGAATTTGAGGCCACTCGCTCTAGCCGTCAGGGCGCAGCCAGTGTAGAAATGGGCAAAATGGCTGGATTTCTCCAAAACCAAAGCTGCTTGCAGCTCGGACCTTGCATGTCCTTAGAGCCCCGAACGTCACCTTTCAACTGATACCAAGACAGAGGGGCAGAGACTTCTTTTCAACCAGGAAAATGTCTTCAATTTGCGGCAACTCGTCCTGGCTGACAGGGTGGCGCCAGGTTAGAAATGTGCAATCTTTGCTGGATTCCTCCAAAACTCAAGCTGCTAGAGTCTAGGACGCTGCAAGTCCTAAGAGCCATAAATGTCACCTTTCAACTGCTACCCAGAATGTTAGGAAAGGACTTCTTTTCCACAGGGAAAATGGTGTCTGTTAGATGCCACTCGCTCTGCCTGAAAGGGTGGCGCCAGGGTAGAAAACGACAAACTTTGCTGAAGTTCTCCAAAACTAACGCTGCCAGCAACAAGGGCCCGGCAAGTCCTTAGAGCGCCTGAAGTGACCTTTCAACTGATACCACGGCTCTTCTGAAAGGATTTCTTTTTCACACGGAAAATTGCCTCCATTTGAGGCCACTCTTTCAGGCTGACCGGGCGGCGCCTGGTTGGAAATCAGCAAACTTTGCTGCATTGCTCCAAAAATAACGCTGCCAGTAACAAGCACCCTGCAAGTCCTTAGAGCCGCAGATGTCACCTTTGAACTGATATCAAGACTCTGGTGAAAGGACTTCTTTACCACACGGAGAATGGCCTCCGTTTGAGGCCACTTGTCTGGCCTGACACTGCGGCGCCAGTTTAGAAATCGGCACATTTTGCTGGATTGCTGCAAAACTAAAGCTGCCAGCAACAAGGAATGTGCATGTCCTTAGAGCCTTAAAAGTCACCTTTGACCTGATACCCAGAACCTTTGGAAAGGACTTCTTTTCTTCGCGGAGAATGGCCTCCATTTGAGGCCACTAGTCGTGGCCAAGAAGGTGGCGCCGGGGTAGAAATCGGCAAACTCTGCTGGGTTTCTCCAAAACTAAAGCTGCCAGGAACAAGCACCCTGCAAGTCCTTAGAGCCTTTAAAGTCACCTTTCAACTGATACCAAGCCTCAGGGGAAAGGACATCCTTTCCACAGAAAAAATGGCCTGAATTTGAGCCCACTCGTGCTAGCCCTCAGGGCGTAGCCAGGTTAGAAATCAGAAAACTCAGCTGGATTTCTCCAAAACTAAAGGTGCTAGCAACTAGGACCCTGCTAGTACTTAAAGCCCCAAACATCACCTTTTAATGGGTACCAAGAATCTGGGAAAAGGACTTCTTTGCCACACGGAAAATGGCCTCCATTTGAGGCCGCACGTCGAGGCTGACAGTGCGGCGCCAGTTTAGAAATCAGGAAATATTGCTGGATTTCTCCAAAATTAACGCTGGCAGGAACAAGGACCCTGTAAGTCCTTAGAGTATTCAAGGTCACCTTTCATCGGATACCAAGAGCCTGAGGAAAGGACTTCTTTTCCACGCAGAAAATGGCCTCCATTTCATACTACAGGTCTTAGCCGACAGGGAGGCGGGAGGTTAGAAATCGGCAAACTATGCTGGATTTCTGCAAAACTAATGCTGCCAGCAGCAAGCACCCTCCATGTCCTCAGAGTACTAAGTCACCTTTCAACTGATACCCAGAACCATAGGAAAAGCCTTCTTTTTCACACGGAAAATGGCCTCCATTTGAGGCCACTGACCCTAGCCGACAGGGCGGCGCCAGGTGAGAAATCGGCAAACTTTGCTGGATTTCTCTAAAACTAACGCTGGCAGCAACTAGGACCCTGCAAGTTCTTGGAACCCTACAAGTCACCTTTCAGCTGATACCCAGAACGTTAGGAAAGGGCTTCTTTTTCACACGGATGATGGCCTTTTTTTGAGGGCCCTTGTCCTTGCTGCCAGGGCGGCACCACGTTAGAAATTGGGAAACTTTGCTGGATTTCTCCAAAACTAAAGCTGCCAGCAACAAGGACCGTGCAAGTCCTTAGCGCCCTAAAAGTCACCTTTGACCTGATACCCAGAACCTTTGGAAAGGACTTCTTTTCCACGTGGAGAATGGCCTCCATTTGAGGCCACTCGTCCTGGCCGAGTAGGTGGCGCCAGTTTTGAAATGGGCAAACTTTGCTGGATTTCTCCAAAACTAAAGCTGCCAGGAACAAGTACCCTGCAAGTCCTTAGAGCCCCAGATGTCACCTTTCAACTGATACCAAGCTTCAGAGGAAAGGACATCCATTCCACAGGAAAAGATGGCCTGAATTTGAGGCCACTCGCTCTAGCCGTCAGGGCGCAGCCAGTGTAGAAATGGGCAAAATGGCTGGATTTCTCCAAAACCAAAGCTGCTTGCAACTCGGACCTTGCATGTCCTTAGAGCCCCGAACGTCACCTTTCAACTGATACCAAGACAGAGGGGCAGAGACTTCTTTTCAACCAGGAAAATGTCTTCAATTTGCGGCAACTCGTCCTGGCTGACAGGGTGGCGCCAGGTTAGAAATGTGCAATCTTTGCTGGATTCCTCCAAAACTCAAGCTGCTAGAGTCTAGGACGCTGCAAGTCCTAAGAGCCATAAATGTCACCTTTCAACTGCTACCCAGAATGTTAGGAAAGGACTTCTTTTCCACAGGGAAAATGGTGTCTGTTAGATGCCACTCGCTCTGCCTGAAAGGGTGGCGCCAGGGTAGAAAACGACAAACTTTGCTGGAGTTCTCCAAAACTAACGCTGCCAGCAACAAGGGCCCGGCAAGTCCTTAGAGCGCCTGAAGTGACCTTTCAACTGATACCACGGCTCTTCTGAAAGGATTTCTTTTTCACACGGAAAATTGCCTCCATTTGAGGCCACTCTTTCAGGCTGACCGGGCGGCACCTGGTTGGAAATCAGCAAACTTTGCTGCATTGCTCCAAAAATAACGCTGCCAGTAACAAGCACCCTGCAAGTCCTTAGAGCCCCAGATGTCACCTTTGAACTGATATCAAGACTCTGGTGAAAGGACTTCTTTACCACACGGAGAATGGCCTCCGTTTGAGGCCACTTGTCTGGCCTGACACTGCGGCGCCAGTTTAGAAATCGGCACATTTTGCTGGATTGCTGCAAAACTAAAGCTGCCAGCAACAAGGAATGTGCATGTCCTTAGAGTCTTAAAAGTCACCTTTGACCTGATACCCAGAACCTTTGGAAAGGACTTCTTTTCTCCGCAGAGAATGGCCTCCATTTGAGGCCACTAGTCGTGGCCAAGAAGGTGGCGCCGGGGTAGAAATCGGCAAACTGTGCTGGGTTTCTCCAAAACTAAAGCTGCCAGGAACAAGCACCCTGCAAGTCCTTAGAGCCTTTAAAGTCACCTTTCAACTGATACCAAGCCTCAGGGGAAAGGACATCCTTTCCACAGAAAAAATGGCCTGAATTTGAGGCCACTCGTGCTAGCCGTCAGGGCGTAGCCAGGTTAGAAATCAGAAAACTCAGCTGGATTTCTCCAAAACTAAAGGTGCTAGCAACTAGGACCCTGCTAGTACTTAAAGCCCCAAACATCACCTTTTAATGGGTACCAAGAATCTGGGAAAAGGACTTCTTTGCCACACGGAAAATGGCCTCCATTTGAGGCCGCACGTCGAGGCTGACAGTGCGGCGCCAGTTTAGAAATCAGGAAATATTGCTGGATTTCTCCAAAATTAACGCTGGCAGGAACAAGGACCCTGTAAGTCCTTAGAGTATTCAAGGTCACCTTTCATGGGATACCAAGAGCCTGAGGAAAGGACTTCTTTTCCACGCAGAAAATGGCCTCCATTTCATACTACAGGTCTTAGCCGACAGGGAGGCGGGAGGTTAGAAATCGGCAAACTATGCTGGATTTCTGCAAAACTAATGCTGCCAGCAGCAAGCACCCTCCATGTCCTCAGAGTACTAAGTCACCTTTCAACTGATACCCAGAACCATAGGAAAAGCCTTCTTTTTCACACGGAAAATGGCCTCCATTTGAGGCCACTGACCCTAGCCGACAGGGCGGCGCCAGGTGAGAAATCGGCAAACTTTGCTGGATTTCTCTAAAACTAACGCTGGCAGCAACTAGGACCCTGCAAGTTCTTGGAACCCTACAAGTCACCTTTCAGCTGATACCCAGAACGTTAGGAAAGGGCTTCTTTTTCACACGGATGATGGCCTTTTTTTGAGGGCCCTTGTCCTTGCTGCCAGGGCGGCACCACGTTAGAAATTGGGAAACTTTGCTGGATTTCTCCAAAACTAAAGCTGCCAGCAACAAGGACCGTGCAAGTCCTTAGCGCCCTAAAAGTCACCTTTGACCTGATACCCAGAACCTCTGGAAAGGACTTCTTTTCCACGTGGAGAATGGCCTCCATTTGAGGCCACTCGTCCTGGCCGAGTAGGTGGCGCCAGTTTTGAAATGGGCAAACTTTGCTGGATTTCTCCAAAACTAAAGCTGCCAGGAACAAGTACCCTGCAAGTCCTTAGAGCCCCAGATGTCACCTTTCAACTGATACCAAGCTTCAGAGGAAAGGACATCCATTCCACAGGAAAAGATGGCCTGAATTTGAGGCCACTCGCTCTAGCCGTCAGGGCGCAGCCAGTGTAGAAATGGGCAAAATGGCTGGATTTCTCCAAAACCAAAGCTGCTTGCAACTCGGACCTTGCATGTCCTTAGAGCCCCGAACGTCACCTTTCAACTGATACCAAGACAGAGGGGCAGAGACTTCTTTTCAACCAGGAAAATGTCTTCAATTTGCGGCAACTCGTCCTGGCTGACAGGGTGGCGCCAGGTTAGAAATGTGCAATCTTTGCTGGATTCCTCCAAAACTCAAGCTGCTAGAGTCTAGGACGCTGCAAGTCCTAAGAGCCATAAATGTCACCTTTCAACTGCTACCCAGAATGTTAGGAAAGGACTTCTTTTCCACAGGGAAAATGGTGTCTGTTAGATGCCACTCGCTCTGCCTGAAAGGGTGGCGCCAGGGTAGAAAACGACAAACTTTGCTGAAGTTCTCCAAAACTAACGCTGCCAGCAACAAGGGCCCGGCAAGTCCTTAGAGCGCCTGAAGTGACCTTTCAACTGATACCACGGCTCTTCTGAAAGGATTTCTTTTTCACACGGAAAATTGCCTCCATTTGAGGCCACTCTTTCAGGCTGACCGGGCGGCGCCTGGTTGGAAATCAGCAAACTTTGCTGCATTGCTCCAAAAATAACGCTGCCAGTAACAAGCACCCTGCAAGTCCTTAGAGCCGCAGATGTCACCTTTGAACTGATATCAAGACTCTGGTGAAAGGACTTCTTTACCACACGGAGAATGGCCTCCGTTTGAGGCCACTTGTCTGGCCTGACACTGCGGCGCCAGTTTAGAAATCGGCACATTTTGCTGGATTGCTGCAAAACTAAAGCTGCCAGCAACAAGGAATGTGCATGTCCTTAGAGCCTTAAAAGTCACCTTTGACCTGATACCCAGAACCTTTGGAAAGGACTTCTTTTCTTCGCGGAGAATGGCCTCCATTTGAGGCCACTAGTCGTGGCCAAGAAGGTGGCGCCGGGGTAGAAATCGGCAAACTCTGCTGGGTTTCTCCAAAACTAAAGCTGCCAGGAACAAGCACCCTGCAAGTCCTTAGAGCCTTTAAAGTCACCTTTCAACTGATACCAAGCCTCAGGGGAAAGGACATCCTTTCCACAGAAAAAATGGCCTGAATTTGAGCCCACTCGTGCTAGCCCTCAGGGCGTAGCCAGGTTAGAAATCAGAAAACTCAGCTGGATTTCTCCAAAACTAAAGGTGCTAGCAACTAGGACCCTGCTAGTACTTAAAGCCCCAAACATCACCTTTTAATGGGTACCAAGAATCTGGGAAAAGGACTTCTTTGCCACACGGAAAATGGCCTCCATTTGAGGCCGCACGTCGAGGCTGACAGTGCGGCGCCAGTTTAGAAATCAGGAAATATTGCTGGATTTCTCCAAAATTAACGCTGGCAGGAACAAGGACCCTGTAAGTCCTTAGAGTATTCAAGGTCACCTTTCATCGGATACCAAGAGCCTGAGGAAAGGACTTCTTTTCCACGCAGAAAATGGCCTCCATTTCATACTACAGGTCTTAGCCGACAGGGAGGCGGGAGGTTAGAAATCGGCAAACTATGCTGGATTTCTGCAAAACTAATGCTGCCAGCAGCAAGCACCCTCCATGTCCTCAGAGTACTAAGTCACCTTTCAACTGATACCCAGAACCATAGGAAAAACCTTCTTTTTCACACGGAAAATGGCCTCCATTTGAGGCCACTGACCCTAGCCGACAGGGCGGCGCCAGGTGAGAAATCGGCAAACTTTGCTGGATTTCTCTAAAACTAACGCTGGCAGCAACTAGGACCCTGCAAGTTCTTGGAACCCTACAAGTCACCTTTCAGCTGATACCCAGAACGTTAGGAAAGGGCTTCTTTTTCACAGGGATGATGGCCTTTTTTTGAGGGCCCTTGTCCTTGCTGCCAGGGCGGCACCACGTTAGAAATTGGGAAACTTTGCTGGATTTCTCCAAAACTAAAGCTGCCAGCAACAAGGACCGTGCAAGTCCTTAGCACCCTAAAAGTCACCTTTGACCTGATGCCCAGAACCTTTGGAAAGTCTTTTCTCAGCTGAAAATGGCCTCCATTTGAGGCCACTAGTCGTGGCCAAGAAGGTGGCGCCGGGGTAGAAATCGGCAAACTCTGCTGGGTTTCTCCAAAACTAAAGCTGCCAGGAACAAGTACCCTGCAAGTCCTTAGAGCCCTAAAAGTCACCTTTCAACTGATACCAAGCTTCAGAGGAAAGGACATCCATTCCACAGGAAAAGATGGCCTGAATTTGAGGCCACTCGCTCTAGCCGTCAGGGCGCAGCCAGTGTAGAAATGGGCAAAATGGCTGGATTTCTCCAAAACCAAAGCTGCTTGCAACTCGGACCTTGCATGTCCTTAGAGCCCCGAACGTCACCTTTCAACTGATACCAAGACAGAGGGGCAGAGACTTCTTTTCAACCAGGAAAATGTCTTCAATTTGCGGCAACTCGTCCTGGCTGACAGGGTGGCGCCAGGTTAGAAATGTGCAATCTTTGCTGGATTCCTCCAAAACTCAAGCTGCTAGAGTCTAGGACGCTGCAAGTCCTAAGAGCCATAAATGTCACCTTTCAACTGCTACCCAGAATGTTAGGAAAGGACTTCTTTTCCACAGGGAAAATGGTGTCTGTTAGATGCCACTCGCTCTGCCTGAAAGGGTGGCGCCAGGGTAGAAAACGACAAACTTTGCTGGAGTTCTCCAAAACTAACGCTGCCAGCAACAAGGGCCCGGCAAGTCCTTGGAGCGCCTGAAGTGACCTTTCAACTGATACCACGGCTCTTCTGAAAGGATTTCTTTTTCACACGGAAAATTGCCTCCATTTGAGGCCACTCTTTCAGGCTGACCGGGCGGCACCTGGTTGGAAATCAGCAAACTTTGCTGCATTGCTCCAAAAATAACGCTGCCAGTAACAAGCACCCTGCAAGTCCTTAGAGCCCCAGATGTCACCTTTGAACTGATATCAAGACTCTGGTGAAAGGACTTCTTTACCACACGGAGAATGGCCTCCGTTTGAGGCCACTTGTCTGGCCTGACACTGCGGCGCCAGTTTAGAAATCGGCACATTTTGCTGGATTGCTGCAAAACTAAAGCTGCCAGCAACAAGGAATGTGCATGTCCTTAGAGTCTTAAAAGTCACCTTTGACCTGATACCCAGAACCTTTGGAAAGGACTTCTTTTCTCCGCAGAGAATGGCCTCCATTTGAGGCCACTAGTCGTGGCCAAGAAGGTGGCGCCGGGGTAGAAATCGGCAAACTGTGCTGGGTTTCTCCAAAACTAAAGCTGCCAGGAACAAGCACCCTGCAAGTCCTTAGAGCCTTTAAAGTCACCTTTCAACTGATACCAAGCCTCAGGGGAAAGGACATCCTTTCCACAGAAAAAATGGCCTGAATTTGAGGCCACTCGTGCTAGCCGTCAGGGCGTAGCCAGGTTAGAAATCAGAAAACTCAGCTGGATTTCTCCAAAACTAAAGCTGCTAGCAACTAGGACCCTGCTAGTACTTAAAGCCCCAAACATCACCTTTTAATGGGTACCAAGAATCTGGGAAAAGGACTTCTTTGCCACACGGAAAATGGCCTCCATTTGAGGCCGCACGTCGAGGCTGACAGTGCGGCGCCAGTTTAGAAATCAGGAAATATTGCTGGATTTCTCCAAAATTAACGCTGGCAGGAACAAGGACCCTGTAAGTCCTTAGAGTATTCAAGGTCACCTTTCATCGGATACCAAGAGCCTGAGGAAAGGACTTCTTTTCCACGCAGAAAATGGCCTCCATTTCATACTACAGGTCTTAGCCGACAGGGAGGCGGGAGGTTAGAAATCGGCAAACTATGCTGGATTTCTGCAAAACTAATGCTGCCAGCAGCAAGCACCCTCCATGTCCTCAGAGTACTAAGTCACCTTTCAACTGATACCCAGAACCATAGGAAAAGCCTTCTTTTTCACACGGAAAATGGCCTCCATTTGAGGCCACTGACCCTAGCCGACAGGGCGGCGCCAGGTGAGAAATCGGCAAACTTTGCTGGATTTCTCTAAAACTAACGCTGGCAGCAACTAGGACCCTGCAAGTTCTTGGAACCCTACAAGTCACCTTTCAGCTGATACCCAGAACGTTAGGAAAGGGCTTCTTTTTCACAGGGATGATGGCCTTTTTTTGAGGGCCCTTGTCCTTGCTGCCAGGGCGGCACCACGTTAGAAATTGGGAAACTTTGCTGGATTTCTCCAAAACTAAAGCTGCCAGCAACAAGGACCGTGCAAGTCCTTAGCACCCTAAAAGTCACCTTTGACCTGATGCCCAGAACCTTTGGAAAGTCTTTTCTCCGCTGAAAATGGCCTCCATTTGAGGCCACTAGTCGTGGCCAAGAAGGTGGCGCCGGGGTAGAAATCGGCAAACTCTGCTGGGTTTCTCCAAAACTAAAGCTGCCAGGAACAAGTACCCTGCAAGTCCTTAGAGCCCTAAAAGTCACCTTTCAACTGATACCAAGCTTCAGAGGAAAGGACATCCATTCCACAGGAAAAGATGGCCTGAATTTGAGGCCACTCGCTCTAGCCGTCAGGGCGCAGCCAGTGTAGAAATGGGCAAAATGGCTGGATTTCTCCAAAACCAAAGCTGCTTGCAACTCGGACCTTGCATGTCCTTAGAGCCCCGAACGTCACCTTTCAACTGATACCAAGACAGAGGGGCAGAGACTTCTTTTCAACCAGGAAAATGTCTTCAATTTGCGGCAACTCGTCCTGGCTGACAGGGTGGCGCCAGGTTAGAAATGTGCAATCTTTGCTGGATTCCTCCAAAACTCAAGCTGCTAGAGTCTAGGACGCTGCAAGTCCTAAGAGCCATAAATGTCACCTTTCAACTGCTACCCAGAATGTTAGGAAAGGACTTCTTTTCCACAGGGAAAATGGTGTCTGTTAGATGCCACTCGCTCTGCCTGAAAGGGTGGCGCCAGGGTAGAAAACGACAAACTTTGCTGGAGTTCTCCAAAACTACGCTGCCAGCAACAAGGGCCCGGCAAGTCCTTGGAGCGCCTGAAGTGACCTTTCAACTGATACCACGGCTCTTCTGAAAGGATTTCTTTTTCACACGGAAAATTGCCTCCATTTGAGGCCACTCTTTCAGGCTGACCGGGCGGCACCTGGTTGGAAATCAGCAAACTTTGCTGCATTGCTCCAAAAATAACGCTGCCAGTAACAAGCACCCTGCAAGTCCCTTAGAGCCCCAGATGTCACCTTTGACTGATATCAAGACTCTGGTGAAAGGACTTCTTTACCACACGGAGAATGGCCTCCGTTTGAGGCCACTTGTCTGGCCTGACACTGCGGCGCCAGTTTAGAAATCGGCACATTTTGCTGGATTGCTGCAAAACTAAAGCTGCCAGCAACAAGGAATGTGCATGTCCTTAGAGTCTTAAAAGTCACCTTTGACCTGATACCCAGAACCTTTGGAAAGGACTTCTTTTCTCCGCAGAGAATGGCCTCCATTTGAGGCCACTAGTCGTGGCCAAGAAGGTGGCGCCGGGGTAGAAATCGGCAAACTGTGCTGGGTTTCTCCAAAATAAAGCTGCCAGGAACAAGCACCCTGCAAGTCCTTAGAGCCTTTAAAGTCACCTTTCAACTGATACCAAGCCTCAGGGGAAAGGACATCCTTTCCACAGAAAAAATGGCCTGAATTTGAGGCCACTCGTGCTAGCCGTCAGGGCGTAGCCAGGTTAGAAATCAGAAAACTCAGCTGGATTTTCTCCAAAACTAAAGCTGCTAGCAAACTAGGACCCTGCTAGTACTTAAAGCCCCAAACATCACCTTTTAATGGGTACCAAGAATCTGGGAAAAGGACTTCTTTTGCCACACGGAAAATGGCCTCCCATTTGAAGGCCGCACGTCGAGGCTGACAGTGCGGCGCCAGTTTAGAAATCAGGAAATATTGCTGGATTTCTCCAAAATTAACGCTGGCAGGAACAAGGACCCTGTAAGTCCTTAGAGTATTCAAGGTCACCTTTCATGGGGATACCAAGAGCCTGAGGAAAGGACTTCTTTTCCACGCAGAAAATGGCCTCCATTTCATACTACAGGTCTTAGCCGACAGGGAGGCGGGAGGTTAGAAATCGGCAAACTATGCTGGATTTCTGCAAAACTAATGCTGCCAGCAGCAAGCACCCTCCATGTCCTCAGAGTACTAAGTCACCTTTCAACTGATACCCAGAACCATAGGAAAAGCCTTCTTTTTCACACGGAAAATGGCCTCCATTTGAGGCCACTGACCCTAGCCGACAGGGCGGCGCCAGGTGAGAAATCGGCAAACTTTGCTGGATTTCTCTAAAACTAACGCTGGCAGCAACTAGGACCCTGCAAGTTCTTGGAACCCTACAAGTCACCTTTCAGCTGATACCCAGAACGTTAGGAAAGGGCTTCTTTTTCACAGGGATGATGGCCTTTTTTTGAGGGCCCTTGTCCTTGCTGCCATGGGGCGGCACCACGTTAGAAATTGGGAAACTTTGCTGGATTTCTCCAAAACTAAAGCTGCCAGCAACAAGGACCGTTGCAAGTCCTTAGCGCCCTAAAAGTCACCTTTGACCTGATGCCCAGAACCTTTGGAAAGTCTTTTCTCAGCTGAAAATGGCTCCATTTGAGGTCCACTAGTCGTTGGCCAAGAAGGTGGCGCCGGGGTAGAAATCGGCAAACTCTGCTGGGTTTCTCCAAAACTAAAGCTGCCAGGAACAAGCACCCTGCAAGTCCTTAGAGCCTTTAAAGTCACCTTTCAACTGATACCAAGCCTCAGGGGAAAGGACATCCTTTCCACAGAAAAAATGGCCTGAATTTGAGGCCACTCGTGCTAGCCCTCAGGGCGTAGCCAGGTTAGAAATCAGAAAACTCAGCTGGATTTCTCCAAAACTAAAGGTGCTAGCAACTAGGACCCTGCTAGTACTTAAAGCCCCAAACATCACCTTTTAATGGGTACCAAGAATCTGGGAAAAGGACTTCGTTGCCACACGGAAAATGGCCTCCATTTGAGGCCGCACGTCGAGGCTGACAGTGCGGCGCCAGTTTAGAAATCAGGAAATATTGCTGGATTTCTCCAAAATTAACGCTGGCAGGAACAAGGACCCTGTATGTCCTTAGAGTATTCAAGGTCACCTTTCATGGGATACCAAGAGCCTGAGGAAAGGACTTCTTTTCCACGCAGAAAATGGCCTCCATTTCATACTACAGGTCTTAGCCGACAGGGAGGCGGGGAGGTTAGAAATCGGCAAACTATGCTGGATTTCTGCAAAAACTAATGCTGCCAGCAGCAAGCACCCTCCATGTCCTCAGAGTACTAAGTCACCTTTCAACTGATACCCAGAACCATAGGAAAAGCCTTCTTTTTCACACGGAAAATGGCCTCCATTAGAGGCCACTGACCCTAGCCGACAGGGCGGCGCCAGGTGAGAAATCGGCAAACTTTGCTGGATTTCTCTAAAACTAACGCTGGCAGCAGCTAGGACCCTGCAAGTTCTTGGAACCCTACAAGTCACCTTTCAGCTGATACCCAGAACGTTAGGAAAGGGCTTTCTTTTTCACAGGGATGATGGCCTTTTTTTTGAGGGCCCTTGTCCTTGCTGCCAGGGCGGCACCACGTTAGAAATTGGGAACTTTGCTGGATTTCTCCAAAACTAAAGCTGCCAGCAACAAGGACCGTGCAAGTCCTTAGCGCCCTAAAAGTCACCTTTTGACCTGATACCCAGAACCTTTGGAAAGGACTTCTTTTCCACGTGGAGAATGGGCCTCCATTTGAGGCCACTTGTCCTGGCCGAGTAGGTGGCGCCAGTTTTGAAATGGGCAAACTTTGCTGGATTTCTCCAAAACTAAAGCTGCCAGGAACAAGTACCCTGCAAGTCCTTAGAGCCCCAGATGTCACCTTTCAACTGATACCAAGCTTCAGAGGAAAGGACATTTCCATTTCCACAGGAAAAGATGGCCTGAATTTGAGGCCACTCGCTCTAGCCGTCAGGGCGCAGCCAGTGTAGAAATGGGCAAAATGGCTGGATTTCTCCAAAACCAAAGCTGCTTGCAACTCGGACCTTGCATGTCCTTAGAGCCCCGAACGTCACCTTTCAACTGATACCAAGACAGAGGGGCAGAGACTTCTTTTCAACCAGGAAAATGTCTTCAATTTGCGGCAACTCGTCCTGGCTGACAGGGTGGCGCCAGGTTAGAAATGTGCAGTCTTTGCTGGATTCCTCCAAAACTCAAGCTGCTAGAGTCTAGGACGCTGCAAGTCCTAAGAGCCATAAATGTCACCTTTCAACTGCTACCCAGAATGTTAGGAAAGGACTTCTTTTCCACAGGGAAAATGGTGTCTGTTAGATGCCACTCGCTCTGCCTGAAAGGGTGGCGCCAGGGTAGAAAACGACAAACTTTGCTGAAGTTCTCCAAAACTAACGCTGCCAGCAACAAGGGCCCGGCAAGTCCTTAGAGCGCCTGAAGTGACCTTTCAACTGATACCACGGCTCTTCTGAAAGGATTTCTTTTTCACACGGAAAATTGCCTCCATTTGAGGCCACTCTTTCAGGCTGACCGGGCGGCGCCTGGTTGGAAATCAGCAAACTTTGCTGCATTGCTCCAAAAATAACGCTGCCAGTAACAAGCACCCTGCAAGTCCTTAGAGCCCCAGATGTCACCTTTGAACTGATATCAAGACTCTGGTGAAAGGACTTCTTTACCACACGGAGAATGGCCTCCGTTTGAGGCCACTTGTCTGGCCTGACACTGCGGCGCCAGTTTAGAAATCGGCACATTTTGCTGGATTGCTGCAAAACTAAAGCTGCCAGCAACAAGGAATGTGCATGTCCTTAGAGCCTTAAAAGTCACCTTTGACCTGATACCCAGAACCTTTGGAAAGGACTTCTTTTCTTCGCGGAGAATGGCCTCCATTTGAGGCCACTAGTCGTGGCCAAGAAGGTGGCGCCGGGGTAGAAATCGGCAAACTCTGCTGGGTTTCTCCAAAACTAAAGCTGCCAGGAACAAGCACCCTGCAAGTCCTTAGAGCCTTTAAAGTCACCTTTCAACTGATACCAAGCCTCAGGGGAAAGGACATCCTTTCCACAGAAAAAATGGCCTGAATTTGAGGCCACTCGTGCTAGCCGTCAGGGCGTAGCCAGGTTAGAAATCAGAAAACTCAGCTGGATTTCTCCAAAACTAAAGCTGCTAGCAACTAGGACCCTGCTAGTACTTAAAGCCCCAAACATCACCTTTTAATGGGTACCAAGAATCTGGGAAAAGGACTTCTTTGCCACACGGAAAATGGCCTCCATTTGAGGCCGCACGTCGAGGCTGACAGTGCGGCGCCAGTTTAGAAATCAGGAAATATTGCTGGATTTCTCCAAAATTAACGCTGGCAGGAACAAGGACCCTGTAAGTCCTTAGAGTATTCAAGGTCACCTTTCATGGGATACCAAGAGCCTGAGGAAAGGACTTCTTTTCCACGCAGAAAATGGCCTCCATTTCATACTACAGGTCTTAGCCGACAGGGAGGCGGGAGGTTAGAAATCGGCAAACTATGCTGGATTTCTGCAAAACTAATGCTGCCAGCAGCAAGCACCCTCCATGTCCTCAGAGTACTAAGTCACCTTTCAACTGATACCCAGAACCATAGGAAAAGCCTTCTTTTTCACACGGAAAATGGCCTCCATTTGAGGCCACTGACCCCTAGCCGACAGGGCGGCGCCAGGTGAGAAATCGGCAAACTTTGCTGGATTTCTCTAAAACTAACGCTGGCAGCAACTAGGACCCTGCAAGTTCTTGGAACCCTACAAGTCACCTTTCAGCTGATACCCAGAACGTTAGGAAAGGGCTTCTTTTTCACAGGGATGATGGCCTTTTTTTGAGGGCCCTTGTCCTTGCTGCCAGGGCGGCACCACGTTAGAAATTGGGAAACTTTGCTGGATTTCTCCAAAACTAAAGCTGCCAGCAACAAGGACCGTGCAAGTCCTTAGCGCCCTAAAAGTCACCTTTGACCTGATACCCAGAACCTTTGGAAAGGACTTCTTTTCCACGTGGAGAATGGCCTCCATTTGAGGCCACTCGTCCTGGCCGAGTAGGTGGCGCCAGTTTTGAAATGGGCAAACTTTGCTGGATTTCTCCAAAACTAAAGCTGCCAGGAACAAGTACCCTGCAAGTCCTTAGAGCCCCAGATGTCACCTTTCAACTGATACCAAGCTTCAGAGGAAAGGACATCCATTCCACAGGAAAAGATGGCCTGAATTTGAGGCCACTCGCTCTAGCCGTCAGGGCGCAGCCAGTGTAGAAATGGGCAAAATGGCTGGATTTCTCCAAAACCAAAGCTGCTTGCAACTCGGACCTTGCATGTCCTTAGAGCCCCGAACGTCACCTTTCAACTGATACCAAGACAGAGGGACAAAGACTTCTTTTCAACCAGGAAAATGTCTTCAGTTTGTGTCAACTCGTCCTGGCTGACAGGGCGGCACCAGATTTGAAATGTGCAATCTTTGCTGGATTCCTGTAAAACTCAAGCTGCTAGAGTCTAGGACGCTGCAACACCTTAGAACCATAAATGTCACCTTTCATCTGCTACCCAGAATGTTAGGAAAGGACTTCTTTTCCAAGGGAAAATGGCGTCCGTTAGACGCCACTCGCTCTGCCAGAAAGAGCAGCTCCAGGGTAGAAAACGACAAACTTTGCTGGAGTTCTCCAAAACTAAAGCCACCTGCATCAAAGACCCTGCAAGGTTGTAGGGTACTAAAAGTCACCTTTCAACTGCTACCCAGAATGTTAGGAAAGGACTTCTTTTCCACATGGAAAATGGATTTTGTTTGAGGCCACTCGTCCTTCACGACAGGGCGGCGCCAGGTTAGAAATCGACAAACATTGCTGGAGTTCTCCAAAACTAACGCTACCAGCAACAAGGACCCAGCAAGTTCTTAGAGCGCCTAAAGTGATCTTTCAACTGACACCACAGCTCTTCTGAAAGGACTTCTTTTTCACACGAAAATCTACCTCAATTTGAGGCCGCTCTTTCAGGCTGAAAACTCAGAGCCTGGTTACAAATCAGCAAACTTTGCTGGATTTCTCCAAAAATAACGCTGCCAGCAACTAGGACCCTGCAAGTCCTTAGAGCCGCAGATGTCACCTTTCAACTGATACCAAGACTCTGGTGAAAGGACTTCTTTACCACACGGAGAATGGCCTCCGTTTGAGGCCACTTGTCCGGCCTGACAGTGCGACGCCAGTTTAGAAATCAGCAAACTTTGCTGGATTGCTGTAAAACCAAAGCTGCCAGCAACAAGGACCCTGCAAGTCCTTAGAGCCCTAAAAGTCACCTTTGACCTGATACCCAGAACCTTTCGAAAGGACTTCGTTTCCAAGTGAAGGATGGCCTCCATTTGAGGCCACTAGTCATGGCTGAGAAGTTGGTGCCAGGTTTGAAATCGGCAAACTTTGCTGGATTTCTCCAAAGCTGACGCTGCCAGGAACAAGCATCCTGCAAGTCCTTAGAGCCCCAAAAGTCACCTTTCAAATGATACCAAGACTCTGGGGAAAAGACTTCTTTTCTACATGAAGAATGGCCTCCGTTTGAGGCCACTCGCTGTGGTCGACCGTGGACTGCCAGTTTCGAAATCTGCAAACTTTGCGGGATGGATCCAAAGCTAATCTGCCAGCAACAAGCACCCTGCAAGTCCTTAGAGCCCCAAACATCACCTTTTAACTGAAACCAAGACTCTGGGGAAAGGGACTTCCTTGCCACAAGGAAAATGGCCTCCATTTGAGGCCACACACCAGGGCTCACAGTGCGGCGCCAGTTCAGAAAAGAGGAAATATGGCTGGATTTCTCCAAAATTAACGCTGGCAGCAGCAAGGACCCTGCAAGTCCTTAGAGCCCTAAAGTCCACCTTTCAACTGGTACCAGGAGTCTGGGGAAAGGACTTCTTTTCCACGTGGAGAATGGCTCCATTTTGAGGCCACTCGTCCTGGCCGAGTAGGGTGGGCGCCAGTTTTGAAATGGGCAAACTTTGCTGGATTTCTCCAAAACTAAAGCTGCCAGGAACAAGTACCCTGCAAGTCCTTAGAGCCCCAGATGTCACCTTTCAACTGATACCAAGCTTCAGAGGAAAGGACATCCATTCCACAGGAAAAGATGGCCTGAATTTGAGGCCACTCGCTCTAGCCCGTCAGGCGCAGCCAGTGTAGAAAATGGGCAAAATGGCTGGATTTCTCCAAAACCAAAGCTGCTTGCAGCTCGGACCTTGCATGTCCTTAGAGCCCCGAACGTCACCTTTCAACTGATACCAAGACAGAGGGGCAGAGACTTCTTTTCAACCAGGAAAATGTCTTCAATTTGCGGCAACTCGTCCTGGCTGACAGGGTGGCGCAAGGTTAGAAATGTGCAATCTTTGCTGGATTCCTCCAAAACTCAAGCTGCTAGAGTCTAGGACGCTGCAAGTCCTA